>JAXQQM020076931.1:0-149466 GCA_034641835.2 Pinus albicaulis
TCCTTGGGCATGGAGTCTTCACATTATCATCAGGTGCCACTCCAGTGGTCAACAGGTTGCACCCATTGTAGTCAGTTGATCCCTGATTGACTGTAGTCTGAAGATGAAGTATTCCATGTCTTCTCCCTAGGTCATCATGAATGACCTCATTTGGGTCTCCAACAACATTTTTCTTTGGATAGACTTTCCCTCATACAGGGAAGTCAAGGCCTTCCACATCTCGTTAGCTATCTTCTTCTCAGCTATGTGTGGTACAATATGGTCCTTGATACTATCCATAATCAACCGCTTGGCATGCCCCACAGCTTCCCTATGCTTACGTAGGAGATCTGCATCTGTCGGTGTGGCCAGAGTCTTCTTTGCATGGGTACCCAAATGAGGTCATTCATGATGACCAAGGGAGAAGACATGGAACACTTCCTCTTCAGACTGCAGGCAATCAGGGATCAACTGACTGCAACGGGTGCAACGTAGATGATGTAGTGATAGTCAAGACTTTCCTCAATGCAGTCACGGATGAGTGGGAAACCTTTGTCCAAAGTATCTTGGGCAGAGTAGACCTCCCTTAAGGGGGGTGGTCTCTAAAGGAAAACTAAGTCAAAGATGTGAGGTTTCTAGGAGAGTTGTTAGAGTTAGATAGATTACTTATTCAGATTTATAAGCAAAAATGTGATATGAGAAATAACCATCAATACATAAGATAAGCATGAAACATACGAGAAACTAGTGCTTTCAAAGTATTGCTTTTTAAAATGAAATTGCATTTGCTTAAATGAAGTAAAATGCTTTCAAATGGAAAGAAAAAGTAATCCTGAAAAGTTGAAACAAGATAATTTTAGCACAAGATATTATAAATGCCTTCGATGTAAACAAATTTATGAATCCAAGCATGAGAAACTATCTTGTACAAAAGGAAACAATTAGTGTTCTACTTGCAAAATTTAGTTAAAAGAAAATATTTGCCACAACGAAGAATTCAATTTCAACAATGAAAAGAGGAATAAAGAATTTGCAATTAAAACCATGAGGCGTATTAGCATGAGATGCAATTATACTAGATTTGGATGCAATTAATCTTGGTTACTTTTAATCTAAAATGCTTAATCTAGGTGAGAAGTCCTCTTGTGCTCTTACCAAGGGGTAAAAATTGGGGTGACTGTAAGAAAGACGGGGTGAGGATATAGGGGTGTCATTAACGATCCTCGTTCCCTGAGTCTTACGAGCTAGCGTGTGCCTTCGTTCCTACAAGGGGACAAGCCACTTTCATAATTGCAAGGTCACATGCTTTTACCTTGTTTCGTACCAAATGGAAGAACTTTCCAAGAAAGCCTTTTTCGCTATAATTTCTATCAACCAAGCTTATGCTTGGAGGTAAATTTTAAATATGCAACTAAGTTAGAATCCATACTATGAAATGCATGTAAGTTTGCAAGTGCTATGTAAAAAATGGAAATGCTCTTAATGAGATTGTTCCACAAGATCACTTTTCATATTTGCTCAAGTAAACATAAGATGCATAAGGTTCAAGAAAAATTAAAGTTGTGAGTTGCTAAAGATAAATGATGAACCAATTAAAAGTGTGATGCTTATGAAAAATTAATTTACATGTAAAGTATATTGCAATGCTTTAAAAATAAAATTGAGATTTGTGCTCAGAATAGCTTTTCAAAAGGAACTTTAAACTTGAGGAAATTAGCTTGACATGAACATAAGTGGTTGCTTTGATAGATAAACTTGTCAAATACGCAATGCTTCAATATTCTCAAAATGGAAATGTGACATAATAATAAAACATGAATTATTTAGACAAGTGCCAAGCTAAATAGATCAAAGTTTGCTCAAAAATAATAATGATGTTTGCATGAAGTAAAAAAAATTGTTTTGCAAATGGAAATGTAACTTGAAATTTGTGAATTAAACTTGAGGAAAAATAAATGTTATGTTACTTCCTAATTATAACATGCATATGTGATGTGAAATAAAATTGAAATGTCAAAACCAATAAGTCAATCCATTTACAAATTCTCTCATTGAAATGGAGAGATAGGGATGCCAATGGGTAAAACCCATGCTCCCACAACAATAACAGAAATTTTTATTATTATGGTGTGACAATGAGGTTAGAGCCTCTTGGAGGGCTTCCCAAGGAATCAATGAGAGAATATAATGTGAAATATTCAAACAAAAAGGAAATCCCTTCAAGTATGCGAGTCTCAAAAGAGATGAAGGAGTTCTACAATTGGAGAATACAAGCTCCAAAGTGGTGTATGACCTAGCCTTCTTCCACAAGTTCTCCTAATGCCCCCGGCCTCCTTGAAATGCAACTTGAAGCTAGAGATAACCCACAAACAAGAATGTTAGGGCTGCAAAAATAAAACCAAAGTTAGTGTGAAAAGAGAGCATGTAAGTATGTGAATATGCTACAAAATAATATACAAAGGCTAAATCAAGTGATGGGAAAAGATCTTCATCGCTTGTTTAGCTTATGAGAAAGTCTTGAATAGTTATATAATGAAATGAAAACACAATTAGAAGATGTGAACGAATTTTTTAATATTTTGATTCATGCATAGACCATGTGAAGGAGAATCCTGCAAGAACAAGTACTTTCAAAAAAATTAGTTCTATGAAATTCAAATAACAATTACAACGCCTTGAAAACAATGCCAAGAGTGGGTTGGTCTCTTGAAGGCTTCCCCTCACGCTTGCTAGTTGATTTAACAATGATCCTCTACAAAAATTCCAACAAACATTAGCTCATGTGGATTAAGTCAATAAACAATGGGAAGAAAACTCTAGAATTTGTATGAAAATAGATTGAGTTTTCTAGCCTAGAGCATATTAAATAATCAATTGTAAATGTAAGATAGCTATACATCTACAATTCAACAAAAGTATATGAGCAAAATGAAATATAAATCAAAGGCTCAAGTAGAGATATACCATCAGTGATCCAAGCAATGCTCCAATGGAATAACAATCATGAATGAACCCCAAAATATTTTTATTCATATAAAGAAAACAACTTCATAGAAGCAGAGCTTCCCCAAGCACAATAGCTCGTTGCAAAGGATATAGTATGAGAGCCCATGGATCTATTATATATAATATTGGGAGCAAATCCCAATGAAGAACCAAATGGCAAGTGGTGAGAGGGAGGAGATCACAAGGCAAATTCGAATTTGATAAGTGGAGCTCCATTGCCAAGTGTAAAAATTGGATTCTGGCCAGTGGACATCATTTTCTTTTTCTCTTATGTGCCAAATTCGAATTTTATGATGGAATGACAAGTGTATATGGGTGGTAACCCATGTGGGGACAATTTTCCACAAAAATATCCACCAAATATTCTCCCAAATGTGCATTAACTTCACAAATTCGAATTTCCAAGTAAGTAGCTCTTATTTAATGCTAGAAATTCGATTTTATTTGAGCACATGTCATTTCCTTGATTTTAGGAGTCCACATGACCTTGGGACTTCACTTTAACTTCTCCATAATTTTCCACCTCATTTCCACAACATTTAGCTTGTGTGGATATTTATTTTTCTCTAATTATTTAAGTTCTGGCTTAATTAATTGTCAGATTTCCCACTAAACTTAGGAAAAGTGGGTTTAATGGTTCAAAACACATTTTTAACCCCTCAAAGTGTGTCATAGTAGAAAGTTGAGGGTGAGAGGTGTAATTTTGATTGCTCATACCCCATACAACTTCTCTAGATAACACTTATTACAATTCACTTACAATTTTTATTGCAATTTTCGACTTGCGGGAAATTAAAAAAATTAAAAAATCACTACTTAGACCTAACCAAATTCCACGAAATTTTTTGTGTGATCTATTATGGTAATATACATTGAATCTAGACACTAGGACTCACCATCAAGCCATACTTAGGCTTTGGGGTAAAATTGGAGGAAAAACTCAATTAATTATTAATTCCTGATAGGGAGACGATACTTAACCGAGTGAAAAAATATCCCAGAGTAATACTCACTTGTTGGCAAGGTTTCATATTACCTAGGCCTGTTACAGACTCAAATTCGTCATTACTAGCATGACTTATTACAATTCCCTATAGGGCGTGGAATCTGGGTACAAGAGAAAATTATAAAAAGTAGAAGTAGAGTTTAAAAACTCTATTGAACTGATGTTATCTGATGGTAAAAGTGTCCTTTGGTTCATTCTTGGGCATGGAGTCTTCATATAATCATCAAGTGCCACTTCAGTGGTCAACATTTGGCTCCATATGGGGATGCATGCTAGATATGAAGTGATAGTGTGCAAGAACCTAGAATCTGCATCCACCGACCAAAGATATATATTAGTAGTATCCATTCAAAGTATCATCAAACAAAATCAAGTACAGAAATGAAAATTTTGAACTAAGATTTAATTTATTCATGAAATAAATCTACTTAAACAAAATTTACAAGGGATAAGGTTAGAAATATGATACAAAAAAATGCCCCATGGCATCAAATGTCCTCAATGAAGTTCATGTTGAGAACCTGCCTACTTTCAGGTAGATCCATGGGTTGTTTTCCTGATTTGCCTTGTCCAATTCTGAATATTTTAGGACTTTGATCCATCCCAACACTATGTTGTACATGGTCATCAGATTTACCAAATCCTTTTCACTTTTTTTTTTTCCTTAATAGATTGTGATGTTGATGTAATCAAAGTATACCTTTGTGCCCAATCTTGAAGATGCTCAGATGGAGAATTTGAAGTATCCAAGACTTCCGTGACTTGCCTTTCTCCATTTTGCATCTGCTCTGGCGTGGGTGATGAACCAATCTCGTAAGTATAAACTTGATTCCCCTCGGTTTCCTTGTGATCCGAGTCATGTTCGATCAACCATTTTTCATTGGAAGAAATGACCTCCTCATAATAAGATGAAGCTTGCTTCAATGGATCGGGAGACTTTCGATCTGTTTCTTTGTTCTTTTCCCATTCGTCATCTGATCTAAGTTGGATTTTTTGTACCTGTGATCTTTCCATTTCCTCTAACCTATTCTAAAAAATATTTGATTAGCGTTTAACATTTATTTCCTTAGCATGATTTGTTTACATGGTGTTTATTAATTGCAATTGTTTTGCTTCCATGGGGAGCAACCTGTTTTGAATAGAGGTCATCTGATTAGAATGATTGACCTCCATGGCCTTTATTGCGTGTGCATGATTTACTATTAATATTGTTTGGTTGATTTCTATGTTTTTAATGAGTTGAGCTTGGCTGAGTTGCATATCCTTAATCATGTGAGTCAACTCCCTGATGAGATCCCTATCATTCTTATTTGCTTGGGTTTTCGCTTTGATCTTTCTTTCATCTCCATATTTTTCTTCAAAGGCATCAATGGTTGATTCTAGAGAATCAAAACTGTTAGCAGGTAAGTCTACGAACCAATCCATAGCATCACCATCTAATGAAAAGATGAAAAGTTTAATTTTAACGTCCTCATGGTTAATATCATGGCACCATTTGCCCACACAAAGGTGGAAATTCTTAAGGTGAGTTTCGGTGGTAATGGCATTGTTACCTAGAAAACTAGGCAACTCATCAACAGCCTCAATGGCTTCATTTGGAATAAAATTCAGATAGCATTGAATATTAGTAAAATCCCAAGGGGCGAATAGATCATTCATGATGTCATGCTCACTTGACCGTAAAAGAGCAAATGGATATCAGAGAGAGGTTCCTGTCCAAGATTAGCAAGAATTCTACAAGAAGAAGGCTTCAAACAGAAATCCTTGTAGAAAATGAAATTAGTGGAGTCGCCACTTGAACAAGAATCTAATTCTAAAATCAAACATGCAAAAACCAAAAGTTAGTCGATTTCCCAGGTACAAGAAAGCTTGTCCCCGGCAGCGGCGCCAAAAATGTTATCGCTCCTTGCCTCCTACACCTACCTACAAGTTAGTGAGAAAAGCCTTTAACCCCACAAGGTGTGGTTGGTGGCAAGGATCTCAGAGAAGGGGCTGTCACCTATTCTCGACTCTCTTCGTTTAAGCTATCTCCTAGGTTCGCTAAGGGGGGTGGTCCCTAAAGGAAAACTAAGTCAAAGATATGAGGATTCTAGGAGAGGAGCTAGAGTTAAATAGATTACTTCTTCAGATTTATAAGCAAAAATGTGATATGAGCAATAAATATCAATACATAAGATAAGAATTAAACATATGAGAAACTAGTGCTTTCAACGTATTGTTCTTTAAAATGAATTTTTGTTTGCTTAAATGAAGTAAAATTATTTCGAATGGAAAGCAAAAGTAATCCTGAAAGTTGAAACAAGAAAATGTTAGCAAAAGATATTATAAATGCTTTCAAGGTAAACAAATTTATGAATCCAAGCATGAGAAGTTATTTTGCTCAAAAGGAAACAATTAGTGTTCTATTTGCAAAATGTAGATAAAAGAAAATATTTGCCACAACAAAGTATTCAATTTCAAAAATGACAAGAGGAATAAACAATTTGCAAGTAAAACCATGAGGTGTATTAGCATGAGATGCAATTAATATTGGTTGCTTTTAATCTAAAAGTCCTAATCTAGGTGAGAAGTCCTCCTCTTGTGCTTTTACCAACGGTTAAAAATTGTTGACTGTAAGAAAGACGGGGCGATGACACGAGGGTGTCATTAACGATTCCTGTCCCCTGAGTATTACGAGCCAGCATGTGCCTTCGTCCCGACAAGGGGACAAGTCACCTTCATAACTGCAGGGTCACACGCTTTTACCTTACTTCGTACCAAATGGAAGAACTTTTCAAGAAAGCCTTTTTCGCTATAATTTCTATCAACCAAGCTTATGCTTGGAGGTAAATTTTAAATATGCAACTAAGTTAGAATGTCTACTATGATATGCAAGTAATTTTGCAAGTGCTATGTAAAAAATGGGATTGGTCTGAATAAGATTGTTTCACGAGGTCATTTTTTATATTTGCTCAAGTAAACATAAGATGCATAAGCTTCAAGAACAATTAAATTGTGAGTTGCTAAAGATAAATGATGAAACAATTAAAAGTTTGATGCTTATGAGCAATTAATTTGCAAGTAAAGTAAATTGCAATGCATTAAAAATAAAATTGAGATTTGTTCTCACAATAGCTTTGCAAAAGGAACTTTAAATTTGAGGAAATTAGCTTGACATGAAAATAAGTGGTTGTTTTGAAAGGTAAACTTTTCAAATACACAATGCTTCAATATTCTCAAAATGGAAATGTGGCATAATAATAAAGCATGAATTATTTAGACAAGTGCCAAGCTAAATAGATCATAGTTTGCTCAAAAATAATAATGATGTTTGCATGAAGTAAAAAAAATTGTTTTGCAAATGAAAATGTAACTTGAAATTTGTGAAGTAAACTTGAGGAAAAAAAAATGTGATTTATGTTACTTCTTAATTAGAGCATGCATATGTGATGTGAAAGAAAATGGAAATGTCAAAACCAATAAGTCAATCCATCTACAAATTTTCTCCTTGAAATGGAGAGATAGGGATGCCAATGGGTAAAACTCACGCTTCCACAACAAAACCATAAATTTTTATTATTATGGTGTTACAATGAGGTTAGAGCTTCTTGAAGGGCTTCCCAAGGAATCAATGAGAGAATACAAGATGAAACATTCAAACAAGAAGGAAATCCCTTCAAGTATGCGAGTCTCAAAAGAGATGAAGGAGTTCTACAATTGGAGAATACAAGCTCCAAAGTGGTGTATGACCTAGCCTTCTTCCACAAGCTCTCCTAATGCCCATGACCTCCTTGAAATGCAACTTGAAGCTAGAGAGAACTTACAAACAAGAATGTTAGGGCTGCAAAAATAAAACCAAAGTTAAAGTGAAAAGAGAGCAAGTAATATGTGAATATGTTACAAAATAATATACAAAGGCTAAATCAAGTGATGGGAAAAGATCCCCATCGCTTGTCTAGCTTATGAAAAGGTCTTGAATAGTTATATAATGAAATGAGAGCACAATTAAAAGATGTGAATGAATTTTTTAATATTTTGATTCATGCATAGACTATGTGAAGGAGAACCCTGCAAGAACAAGTACTTTAAAAAAAATTAGTTCTATGAGATTCAAATAACGGTGACAGCTCCTTGAAAACAATGCCAAGAGTGGGTTGGTCTCTTGAAGACTTCCCCTCACGCTTGCTAGTTGATTCAACAATGATCCTCTACAAAACTTCCAACATACATTAGCTCATATGGATTAAATCAATAAACAATGGCAAAAGAACTCTAGACTTTGTATGAAAATAGACAGAGTTTTCTAGCCTAAAGCATATCAAATAACCAATTGTAAATGTAAGATAGCTATACATCTACAATTCAACAAAAGCTTATGAGCAAAATGAAATATAAATCAAAGGCACAAGTAGAGATATACCATCAGTGATCCAAGCAATGCTCTAATGGAATAACAATCATGAATGAACCCTAAAGTCTTTTTATTCATATGAAGAACACAATTACATAGAAGCAGAGCTTCCCCAAGCATAATAGCTCGTTGCAAAGGGTAAAATATGAGAGCCCATGGATCCATTATATAGAAAGTTGGGAGAAAATCCCAATGAAGAACCAAATTCCAAGTGGTGAGAGTGAGGAGATCACAAGGCAAATTCGAATTTGATAAGTGGAGCTCCATTGCCAAGTGTAAAAATCGGATTATGGTAAGTGGATATGATTTTCTTCTTCCCTTCTGTGCCAACTTCGAATTTTATGATGGAATGACAAGTGTATATGTGTAGTAACCCATGTGGGGACAATTTTCCACAAAAATTTCCACCAAATGTTCTTCGAAATCCCCTCCCAAATGTGCATTAACTTCGCAAATTCGAATTTCCAAGTAAGCAGCTCTCATTTAATGCTAGAAATTCGATTTTATTTGAGCACATGTCATTTCCTTAATTTTAGGAGTCCACATGACCTTGTGACTTCACTTTAACTTCTCCATAATTTTCCACCTCATTTCCAAAACATTTAGCATGTGTGGATATTTATTTTTCTATATTTATTTAATTTATGGCTTACTTAATTGCCAGATTTCCCTCTAAACTTAAGAAAAGTGGGTTTTGAGGGTTCAAAACACATTTTTAACCCCTCAAAGTGTGTCAGTAGAATGTTGAGGGTGAGAGTTGTTATTTTTATTACTCATACCCCATACAACTCCTCTAGACAACACTTATTACAATTCAATTACAATTTTTATTGCAATTTTCGACTTGCGGGAAATAAAAAAAATTCAAAAATCACTACCTAGACTTAACCAAATTCCACGAAATTTTTTGGGTGATCTAGTATGGTAATATACATTGACTCTAGACATTAGGACTCACCATCAAGCCTTACTCCGGCTTTGGGGTAAAATCGGAGGAGAAAACTCAATTAATTATTAAGCCCCGATAGGGAGATGATAATTAACTGAGTGAAAAAAACCTCCCAGAATAATACTCACTTGTTGGCAAGGTCCCAAGTTACCTAAGCCTATTACAGACTCAATACTAACTCAAATTAGTCATTACTAGCATCACTTATAACAATTCTCCATAGGGCATGGAATTTGGGTACAAGAGAAAATGATAAGAAGTAGAAGTAGAGTTTAAAAACTCTATTGAACTGATGATATCTGATGGTACACGTGTCCTTTGGTTCATCCTTGGGCATGGAGTCTTTATATAATCCTCAAGTTCCACTCTAGTGGTCAACAGTCCAATAGGTCTTGATGAACCCCTAGTGCCCAGATAATGGAGAATTATGGGCTGCATGGAGAAACTTTCCCCGCAACTGGGAGTTAGTTGTCAAATAGATCTCGTCCCGGTAGTAAATCACCTCATCCATGAACTAGTACCGATCATCTGTCACCTATCCATCCAAAATATCGCATGTAAACCGATCTTTCGAGTACTCAACTAGTAGTTGGGCCTTCCAATCCGCCTCGATACTCATCAGTGAGAGGGACACTGGTCTCCTCGAAAAGGCATCGATCACCACTATGCTTCCCTACGACATAATCGATGCCAAAGTCGAAAGCTTGAAGCTTACTGACCCACTTTTGCTGCCTCTCCTGAAGCTGTCTTTGCTTTAAGAAAAATCGGAGGCTATTGTGGTTTGTCCTCACCTTGAACCGGTTCCCCACCAAGTATTGTCTGAACTTGGATAACGCATGCATGATGGCTAGCATCTCCTTGTCATATATGGGGTAGAGCCTCTCATGAGGCAAGAGTTTCCGGCTCTCAAAGGCTATGGGATGTCCCTCTTGCATCAATATGGCTCCCACTCCTTCACGTGATGCATCACACTCAAAAATGAAGGGCTTGGTAAAATTTGGATGTGCAAGGACAGAACAACTACTCATCACTTGCTTAAGGCAATCAAATGCCTCCTATGTTGTAGCAGTCCAAGTGAAGGCCCCTTTCTTTGTCAAATCTATAAGGGGCATTGCCAGCTATGAAAACCCCTTCACAAACTTCCGGTAGTAGGTGAAAATGCCCACAAACCCTCTCAACACAGTGACGTTCTTGGGCTCTGGCCAATCTCAGATGGCCCTAATATTCTCCTCATGCACCCTCACGCCATCAGTGCCTATGATGTGCCCCAGGTAGAGCATTGTTGTCAGCCCAAACTCGCACTTGGACAACTTCGCATAAAATTGTTGCTCCTCTAATATGCGAAGCAGTGTCTCCACATGTTGTAGGTGCTCCTCCCAAGTTAAGTTGTAGATCAGTATGTCATCGAAGAATACCAGCACGAACTTTCTCAGCTGCCTATGAAATACGTGGTTCATGCACGATTCGAAGGTAGTTGGAGCGTTGGTTAGCCCAAAGGGCATCACCAAAAACTCAAAGTGCCCATAGTGACACTTGGAAGTTGTCTTAGCGACATCCTTGCCCCTCACCCGTATCTGATGGTACCCTAACCTTAGATCTATCTTGGAGAAGAACTTGGCTCCCCTTAGCTCATCCATCAACTCATCAATTTGTGGAATGGGGTAGCAATTCTTCATCGTTTTCTTGTTTAAGGCCCTGTAATCGATACACATCCTCAATGTACCGTCCTTCTTTTTCACCAGAACAACCAATGAAGCAAAAAGGCTTGAATTCGGCTGGATATGTCCCAATTCTAAGAGCTCGTGTATGGCCCTCTCAATCTCACCTCGATAAGCCATGGGGTGCCTATACGGGGTACTGATCACGGCTTGGATCCCCTGCTCTAGCTCGATGGTGTGGTCGAATCCTCGGTTAGGTGGCTGTTCTTATGGTATATCCCCGAAAACTGTGGAGTATTTATCAAGGATGGCCTGGATATCCGGGTGAGGTGGCTTTGCTGCTCCACCAGCCTATGAGATCCTCAACTCGACAACCCACTCTACATCTCCATGCCTCAAGTCAGCTTCCAACCTGTGCGTAGAAACTGTCTGCGGTGGGTATGAATGCATGCCACTCATCATCACTGGTTTGCCATCCAAGTCCAGAAACTCCATCTCTAGTCTCTTCCAATCAATGGTGACCATGCCAAGGGCATAGAGCCACTGGACTCCCAACACTATTTTGGTGTCCGGAATGTCGACCAAAAAAAAATTATCGGCGACCGAATAGGTCCCCATGGTCACTTGCAAAGCTGGCACATAACATGTACATTGCATGGTCCTATCTCCTGACACCAATACTGAGAACCCCTCAAACTTTGTTGTGGTTATGTTTCTCTTCTGCACCATCTGAGCATCAATAAAATTGTGGGTAGCCCAACTGTTGACCAGCACTGAGACTCGTTGTCCCTGCACCGTCCCACGAATCATTAGTGTCAAGTACTTGAGAACTCCTTGCAGAGATGCTAGGACTCCTCCCGAAGGTGCAAACACAACTCCAACTGGTGGTGATCCCTCCTCCTGAGGTACTGCACTGTCCTCTCCACCCATCTCAAAATAAGTCTCCTCATCCCCCTCGTTGTCTGAGAAGACCTCGGTATAGTGGGCCCTCCCAGCTGTGCATCTATGACCTGGTGCCCAAGGCTCCTGGCATGTGAAGCAGAGCTTCTTCCTCGGAAGATCCCTCCTGGTCTCATCATCCAACTCTCCTCGACCCTGGTTACCCCTTGGTGGTGGGGCTCTCACATCTCTTCCCCTTTGTTGGAAGGCTGGTCTGGCCGGTTGTGGTGCTCGAGCTCTGGGTAGTGCATCCTGCAGATATCTCGCTCTCCCCACTGCATCATGCAAGGTAGTGGATCTGCTCGATCTCACTAAACCAGGAAGTGGCTCTACCAAGCCCTCTATGAATATATAGATCCTCTTGGATTTCGAAAAGTCTGGAACCATCATTGATAGACTCAAGAACTCTGAGATGTATGCCTCGGCATTCCATGTCTGCTTGAACTTTGTCAGCTCTTCGAAGTACTACTTTGGATCCTTCCTCTCAAACTGCTCCAACACTCTCCTAATGAACTCATCATATGTTGTCACGTCTCCATGCCCCAGCGTGTTCAACCCATGAAACCACCAGTCATGAGCCTCTCCCTCCAAGTGCAAGGTAGCAACCTTGATTGCTTCTGTCTCGGTCATCTGGTTTCGCTGGAAATAAATATCTAGCTTCTTCACCCATGAGTTTGTTGAACTCTTTGAGGAGCCATCAAAAGTTGGGAGGAACAACATACCCACGGTATGCTGTAAGTCACTCCCTTGCTCGTATCCTCCTTTGGCTTGGCCTCTGGATTTGTTGCTAGTCTTCATCTGGAATTTTTTTTTGAATGTGATGGCCCTTCCGAACTTTGGCCCATAAGATTGATATTCTATGAAAAATTCTCCATAGTGAGCCTCTTCTGTAATATTCCTAATTAGCTATAGCTAATTGGAATATTCTATTTTGCTCAATTTTGCCGTCTATAGTTTATTCATAAATAAAAAGGTGAGTAGAGGAGACAAAACTCACTTTAGAAATAAAGTTCACTCCCTAGTAGCACAACGTTGTAACTTAAGTGAGCCAAGGGGGGCCAAGAGACCACGCAGAGAGGGGGGCACGTAGACACATGGAGGGACTGCGCAGGCCAAGAGGGAGCATGTGGCAACGTTGGAGGAGGTAAGCATTAGGGTTGAGAGGAGCTTACGCTATATAGAGGGGAGAGCCTCCTCATTTTGATCATTCGTTGTTGATGATATTGAGCTGGTTGTTTTGACTTCTTGAGCACGCTCGCTGTTTAGTCTGTCTGCAACACTGTTTAGTGCGTTGAGTGTCTTCGATCGGAGATCTCGCCCTTAGCCCCGGGGGACTTCGAGTGCTTGCTCGGGCAAGGAAGTTTCTTCAGCATTTTGTGGGAGGATTGGTGTCTGGGTTTTGTTGCAGAGCTGTGCATTCAGAGACTGCACAGTCATTGAGAGGGAGGACACAGTCCATTCAGGAGGAGCTCCGGATTGAGTTTCTTGCAGGGGTCTTGAGCCTGGAGATTGAGAAGAGGATCAGCCTTTGCCTTTGGGAGGATTTTGGTGGAGTTTGAGGCCGTATTTTAGTTGTTCCTATTCAGCCTCTGCGCAGAGCCTTGGAGGGCAGCGTAATTCCCCAAGGGGGTGATTTTCGGGGGTCAGGTATTTCAGATATGATTTCTGGGTTTTGCTGTGGTTGGTGAGTAGAGGTGGATTCCAGATTTTCAGCTCATTCCGGCGAGGAGATCAGCCCCAAGTCATCAGTTCATTTCAGTAGTAGCAGCTACACAGCAGTTTTCCAGCAGTCGGGACGCAGTTCAGAGAGCAACCATTTCTTGGATATTCTGAGAGTATTTCTTCACTTGCCTTGAGCAAGTCTAGGTGCCATCACTTTGATCACCTATTGTACTTCATTATATTTCTCAATATAATAAAATGGCTTAGCTTTCTCTCTCTATATTTCTGGATGGTTTGCCGCACATTCTGTGTATGCTATTGTGTATATGCTTTACTGTTATCTTTATGTATTTTCGGGCATTCTAGTTGTATACCACTTGGTGTGTTTCTCTCATACTCTTAGACAGAGTCTGGAAAGGGCCAGGTAGCCTCCAGATTTCGTCCTCTTTCCAGAGGCGGCATATCTGGTAAACGTCCTCCCAGTCCATCTCTGGTTGGAGTTTGCTTGTGTTTTAGAGATATCCCCGAACGGGATATTACAGTGGTATCAGAGCATAGTTCTGGCTCAGCGTGTGGAGCTAGTTGTCTATGACACCGGGAAAAGGCCCTAGATTTGTTACAGAGGCAAAAAGTATAGAGATCGTGAGTGTAGGTTGGAGAACACCTACGGAGAGGGAGACTGTGTTCGGGTAGTGGACGCAGAGCAGGAGGAGCCTGTGTTAGATTCAGAGCAGAGAGAGCCGATGGCAGATGATAGCGAGGCAAAACAGTCTGGGGAGGCACTCCTCAAATCGGTGCAGGATCTAGCGAGATAGATTGAGGTGATGGGTCAGAGATTCACCGCTGTGGAGGCTAGACAGCGTGAGACCCCACGGGTTTTCCAGGTAGGTGAGGGATCGGGTACATCCCACCATTTGCCGGAGCATGGTGCTACTCAGCAGATGGCTTCACATGCACCTACATGCTCTACCATGCCCACTTTTTTGGGAGCAGACACAGGGGCAGGAGCCCAGCAGGAGGTAGAGCCCGGACATATGGGTGATTATTTTGCAGAGTATCAGGCCTATGGGCAAGAGTTCAGGGATACTCTCTCGTTCAAAGATTTTGTTTAGCTTCAGCAGGACAGTAGACCCCGCGACCATCATAGAGGGCACCGGCATTATCATGACGAAGATACTCACCGCACAGCTAGCAGATTTCACTTGCCTACGTTTAATGGTTCATCAAATAGTTCGGCAAAGTCTTGGGTGGAGAAGCTGGACATCTATTTCCAGCTTAACCAGATGTCGGAGACAGAGGCCATCAAGGTGGCGACATTACATTTGGATGGTGAGGCCCAGGACTGGTGGTTTCATGGGATGGTTACACTCGGACATTCTACAGTGACGACATATGCCGAGTTTACCAGGAGGCTGATAGAGAGGTTTGACTGGGGGGATCCGGAACAACACTTTGTTGAGCTGACGAGGTTCAAACAGACCGGGAGCCCAGAGACATACATTGCAGACTTCTTGAGGGTTTCAGTGATGGTGCCAGATCTATCCGCGACACGGATGATCTATAAGTTTGTGGAGGGGTTAGCAGAGCGACTTCGGGGTCTAGTCAGATCTACTAGACCAGCCACACTCTAGGATGCTATTAGCAGGACTCGGGATTTACAGGATGCATTGCCCAGGACTCGGACACCTTACCCCTAGAGACAGGGCTTCCAGCCCAAGGGAAAGGATGTAAGGATTCCGCCTCCGAAGGGGAATCCAGGACGGGCACAGACGGATGATGATGCCAGGAGGGAGTTGAAGAAGAAGCGGTTGTGCTTTACCTGTCAGGAGTCGTGGGCACCGGGACATAGATGTGCTGCTGGCAAAGCACACTTCATTGAGGTATTCGCCGAGAGTAGCGGGGAAGAGGATGAGGAGGATGACGTGGAGGCAGGAGACAGTCAGACAACCCAGGATTAGTTGCCAACACCACCTCCAAGAGCAAGAGGTGCAGCTTTTGCACCCACAGGGGGGACCCTTGCAGCATTGCGATGAGTTCCTAAGAATTTGACGCTGCGCGTACGGGGGACAGTACGTGGTCAGCGAGTATCAGTTTTGGTTGATAGTGGGGCAACCCACAACTTCATCGATGCACAGATGGTTGAGCGGAGAGGTATACCGACCAAGAGTTTTGATGGATTTTCAGTTTTAGTCCCAGGATCTCAGACGATGCAGTGTGCCCGGTATGTTCCAGAGTTGGCAGTGACGATGGGTACCTACACTGTGACCGACCACTTTTTTGTGGTCAACATACCGGATACCAATGTGGTATTGGGCGTTCAGTGGTTGATTACTCTGGGGAAGGTCACCACAGATTGGGAGGCCTTGGAGATGGAGTGGGATGATAAGAAGACCGGGAAGCATGAGAAGATCCGCGGGATGCACACTTATCCACCTCAGACTGTTTCGACTCACCGGATGGAGGCAGATTTCCGGAAGGGAGACATAGAGTGAGCGGTTGAGTTGCGGGCATTAGAGGCAGGGACTACCGGTCAGGCCATTCATCCTGATATACAGGCCATCCTTGACAGGTATGACACAGTGTTTGGGGATATACCACCAGGCTGACCATCGGATTGGGGGTTTGAGCACACTATTGAGTTGGAGTAGGGTATTCAGGCAGTGATTACCACACCCTATAGGCATCCCAAAGCCTATCGGGATGAGATTGAGCGGGCCATCCAGGAGTTGCTGGCTCTTGGGCACATCCGGCCGAGCACGAGTCCTTTTGCTTCTTCCGTGGTGTTGGTGAAGAAGAAGGACGACACTTTGAGGATGTGTATTGACTATAGGGCCCTGAACAAGAAGACCCTGAAGAACAGGTACCCTACACCTAGGATCGATGAGTTGATGGATGAGTTGAGAGGAGCCCGGTTCTTCTCTCAAAGATTGATTTGAGATCGGGGTACCATCAGATTCGCATGAGGGAACAGGACATTCCCAAGACCGCCTTCAGGTGTCACTATGGGCACTTTGAGTTTTTGGTGATGCCCTTCGGGCTAACCAACGCACCAACGACATTCCAGTCTTGCATGAACCACATCTTCCGCAGTCACTTGAGGAAGTTTGTGTTGGTGTTCTTTGATATCCTCATTTACAGCAGGACTTGGGAGGAGCATCTCCAGCACATTGAGGCAGTGTTGCGCATTTTGGAGGAGCAGCAGTTCTATGCCAAGCTCGCCAAGTGTGAGTTTGGGTTGTCGGAGATGTTATACTTGGGACATATCATAAGGGTGGACGGAGTGAGAGTCCACGAGGAGAAGATCAGGGCCATCAGAGATTGGTCAAAGCCGAGGAACGTGACGGAACTTCGGGGATTCATTGGTATCTGCACTTATTACAGGAAGTTCGTCAGGAGTTTCTCATAGTTTACTGCACCCCTTACTGATTTGACGAAGAAGGGGGCATTTAGTTGGTTGGATACAGCGCAACGAGCCTTTGATAGGCTCAAGGAGGTGATGAGCAGCTTCCCAGTGCTTGCATTGCCGAATTTTACGCAGCCATTTGTTTTGGAGTGTGATGCGTCGGGAGAGGGGATTGGCTCAGTATTGATGCAGGGAGGACACCCTATAGCCTTTGAGAGTTGGAAGCTCCTTTCACACGAGAGGTTGTATTCCATATACGACAAGGAGATGTTGGCCATTATGCATGCCTTGGCAAAATTCCGGCAGTATTTAGTGGGTAACAGGTTCAGGGTGAGGATTGATCACAACAGCCTCAGGTTCTTTTTGGAGCAGAAGCAGCTACAGGAGAGGCAGCAGAAGTGGAGCAGTAAGATCTAGGCATATGACTTTGACATTGAGTATGTCAAGGGTAAGAACAACGTGGTAGCAGATGCCCTTTCACGTAGACCAGCCACGTTGTCTCTTATGAGCTTGGATACAGATTGGAGGGCTTGACTTTTAGTAGAGTACTCCAAGGACAGATTTGCATGTGAGGTTCTGGATGGACAGGTGGCGGATGACAGGTACAGGGTGGTCGATGAGATCATCTACTACAGGGACCGAATCTTCTTGACTGAGGGATCTCAGCTCAAGAAGAAGATACTTCAGGCATCATATGATTCACCATTGGCCAGCCATCAGGGGTTTACCAAAACCTATAGGGCCATTAGAGAGAGGTTCTCATGGAAGGGCCTCAAGGAGGACCTACTCCAGCACATCAGGGAGTGCGATGTTTGCCAGAGGAACAAGGGGGAGATGAGCCATCCCGCAGGGTTATTGCAGCCTCTTCCCATTCCGGAGGGGAAATGGGAGAGTATCTCGATGGAATTCATCACAGGGTTGCCCATGGTGCAGGGCAAGGATTGTATCTTTGTCGTCGTTGATCGACTGACAAAGTATGCGCATTTTTTTTCCATATCCGCACACTACACAGCAGCACAGGTGGCCGAGTTGTTCTTTAGAGAGGTTTTCAAGCTACATGGTCTTCCTAAGACCATCATTAGTGACAGGGACAGCCGTTTCATGGGCGGATTTTGGCAGGAGCTTTTCCGGTTGGTGGGGACGGAGTTGACACCGAGTACCAGTTATCACCCACAGACGGATGGACAGACGGAGATAGTTAACAAGTGGTTGGAGGGCTACTTGCGTAACTATGTCAGTGGGCAGCAGCGAGCATGGCCGAAGTGGTTGCATCTGGGAGAGTACTGCTACAACACTACTCATCACATGTCCATTGGTATGTCACCATTCTATGCTTTGTATGGGTATCATTCTTTATCTTTCGCTGATGTGATGTTTGGTGTTAGTAAGGCTCCGAGAGCCAAGATTTGGATCCAAGAGAGTCAGGATATTCTCCGAGCTCTCAAGGACAATATGGCTACAACACAAAACTAGGGGTCGAGTGGAGAGACAGTTTGAGGTAGGGGACTTGGTCTACGTACAATTGCAGCCATACCGACAGTCGTCACTGAAGCAGAAGGGAGCTGAGAAGCTCAAGCCCCGCTTTTACGGGCCATACAGGGCGATACGTAGGATTGGACAGGTTGCATATGAGTTGGAGCTGCCCCAAGGCAGCAAGATTCATAATGCTTTTCATGTATCATGCCTGAAAAAGGCACTAGGGCAGCAGGTGACAGTGACAGATGAGCTACCACCCACGGATGATGAGGGGCATTTGGTGTTGCAGCCAGAGGCTATTATTGATACTAGGGAGAGGTAGCTACGGAGCAGGACGGTCCGGGAAGTCTTGGTGAGGTGGAAGAATTTGCCGAATGAGGATGCCACTTGGGAGAGTGAGAAGATTTTGCAGCATCCATCACTTCAGTTGCTTGAGGACAAGCAACATTTTTCCGGGGGGGGACTGCAATATTCCTAATTAGCTATAGCTAATTGGAATATTCTATTTTGCTCAATTTTGCCGTCTATAGTTTATTCATAAATAAAAAGGTGAGTAGAGGAGACAAAACTCACTTTAGAAATAAAGTTCACTCCCTAGTAGCACAACATTGTAACTTAAGTGAGCCAAGGGGGGCAAGAGACCATGCAGAGAGGGGGCCCAGGTAGACACATGGAGGGACTGCACATGCCAAGAGGGAGCACGTGGCAACGTTGGAGGAGGTGAGCATTAGGGTTGAGAGGAGCTTACGCTATATAGAGGGGAGAGCCTCCTCATTTTGATCATTCGTTGTTGATGATATTGAGCTGGTCATTTTGACTTCTTGAGCACGCTGGCTGTTTAGCCTGTCTGCAGCACTGTTTAGTGTGTTGAGTGTCTCTGATCGGAGATCTCGCCCTTAGCCCCGGGGAACTTCGAGACTCGAGTGCCTGCTCGGGCAAGGTAGTTTCTTTAGCATTTTGTGGGAGGATTGGTGTTTGGGTTTTGTTGCAGAGCTGTGCATTTAGAGACTGCACAGTCATTGAGAGGGAGGACGCAGTCCATTCAGGAGGAGCTTCGGATTGAGTTTCTTGCAGGGGTCTTGAGCTTGGAGATTGAGCATAGGATCAGCCTTTGCCTTTGGGAGGATTTTGGTGGAGTTTGAGGCTGTATTTCAGTTGTTCCTATTCAGCCTCTGCGCAGAGCCTTGGAGGGCAGTGTAATTCCCCAAGGGGGTGATTTTCGGGGGTCAGCCATTTCAGATATGATTTCTGGGTTTTGCTGTGGTTGGTGAGTTGAGGTGGATTCCAGATTTTCAGCTCATTCCGGCGAAGGGATCAGCCCCAAGTCATCAGTTCATTTCAGTAGTAGCAGCTACACGGCAGTTTTCCAGCAGTCGGGACGCAGTTCAGAGAGCAGCCATTTCTTTGATATTCTGAGAGTATTTCTTCACTTGCCTTGAGCAAGTCTAGGTGCCATCACTCTGAACTCCTATTGTACTTCATTATATTTCTCAGTATAATAAAATGGCTTAGCTTTCTCTCTCTATATTTCTGGATGGTTTGTCGTACATTTTGTCTATGCTATTGTGCATCTGCTTTACTGTTATCTTTATGTATTTTCAGGCATTCTAGTTATATACCACTTGGTGTGTTTATCTCATACTCTTAGACAGAGTCTGGAAAGGGCCAGGTAGCCTCCAGATTTTGTCCTCTTTCTAGAGGCGGCATATCTGGTAAACGCCCTCCCAGTCCATCTCTGGTTGGAGTTTGCTTGTGTTTTAGAGATATCCCCGAAACGGGATATTACAAAAAGGAAGGGGAAGGCTCAAGAGAAGGTTGTTGATGAGATTATATTTTCAGAGTATATTGTCTGCTTAGACATATCTCATTCTCTTGGCTGTTTAGCAGAATTGTGAGGATTTCCTATTTAGGGATTCTCTCTCCTTCCATTGAGTAACTCTTGGAGGGCATTGTGCTTCTTTCCCACTATCAGGCATATGGCCAAGCTCCATCTCCCTTAGACAGCATAAATCCTGTTGGGGTTTACTTGTTTCAGTGAGCTGCAACAAGTGGAGACTAGATCTTCTTAGATCTAGATTATACTAGTGCCTCTTCTCAGTGAGTGTGTCTTTTAACCTCCTGGAAGAGCATATTAGCTGTTGAGCTTTAGATTTCAGATCTTGGCATGTGGCCAACTCACTCCTCACCACCTACAGCGCAGTTAGCTTCAGAAACTGCGTTATTTTCTAGAGTGCTGCAGTAGCAGGGTTTGATCCCTTGCTTGTGAGCTTTTTCCTTGGAAGAAGGGCCAACCCTTCTCCCGGAAAGCTTTGTATCTTATTCTCCTTCTATCATTTTCATATTTCAGCTACATTTATTCAGTGCTGCAGTAAACTACATTTTTCAGATCTAGGTCTGTAGATCTGCACTTCTATGCGTTGTATCTCATGAAACCCTTGTCGAGTTGTTCTCTTTGAAGTGTAAAGGAGCTGGATCTCCATTTTTCTCTATACTTTCATGTAATAAACTCCTGATCTGATTTTCATGACATATTGTGTCTAAACCCTTCAGAAAATCACGCTGCATAAGCTTCAGTTAATTTCTGTTGAGTCAAGTCATGGGGATTGGGCCTTTTCTAGCCATATCGGGAGTGGGAGACCTATTTAACATAGCTAGAATGATTTGTTTTGGCTGAAATTTGATATGTGAGTCCCCTATAACATATTTTAAGGGATCCAACAGTCATTTTTCTCTGTTTTTACGCAGATCTCTGAAATTAACCTTTTTAGGGTATAAATTGCTGCTTTTCCCATCTTTTGTGGGTAGAATGGATCATACTTCTTGCTGCTATACATACAATTGATGCTGAAGTGTTTCTTGACACATTCCATGGATGAATAGCTTGTTGCAGCTCCAGCATTGTGTTTACATATTGCTGCAGTCCCATTATTGGGCATTTTCCAGCCATTCTAGGTGTGAGAGGCTTGTTTATCTCACCTAGTTTGTTTGGTTTCTGATTTCCTCTTGGATTTGGATCTTAGATTATCATATCTAAGATATACAAGGGCTAATCTTGTTTGCTGTAGCATACATTCCTGAAAAATGCGTTTTTCAGGCATGCCTTGCTAGCAATCCCAATTTGGGGATATTACAGCAAGGGTGACGCAGACCCAACCAGGCTCACACAGACCCAACGCAGAGGCTGACGTAGTCACAGGAGGGTGACGTAGGCTAGGAGGGGTTGACGCAGAGCCAGAGGCTGCAACACTGGGGTTTCAGTGGACCAGAAAGGGCTCGTATTCAATAGATCAGACAGAGTCACGCAGCCACACCGAAGGGTGACGCAACGACTGCGTAGGAACCTGTGGGATTCCTCATTCTCAGCTGGATCAACCATATTTTCTGTCTCTGGAGATAGAGGTACATCTATCGAGATTTCTCTATTGGGAAAGCCACTACTGGTGCCATTGTTTGTATTCAGAATTTTGCATAATAATAAAACCCTCTAAGAGCTGCTGCATCGGTTTTCCCGCATTGGGGTTTTCCCGGGACATTTGTCTTTAAAATAGCGTGTGTCCTTTATCATGTGTGCTTAATTCTTCAATACTTGATCTGTATGTATGTGTAGATCTGTAGTGTGTTTACTTCGTTGTTTTCTGAATATTACTGAAAATAACTTGTAAATGTAAAAACACAAGTAGGAGAAGTAAACCAGATTTTTGCAGTAGAAATTTTTGTTAAGTAGATTCAAGCATTTTCACATAGTGGGAGCAGTCCACCCGAGGACCATTTCCACCACTTGGGTTCGTAACATATTTTTGGGTTTTTTTGGGGTTCTTGCAAGGAGGCCGCTCACCCAGTTTCATCTCATTCTTAGCACTTTACAAAGCAGTTTCTCTAGTTTCCTTCCAACAACAGGTAGTAGTTCTTTTTTGGCATGAACAATCTTCCCGGGGAATCTTCCCAGCATTTGAGCATTGTATTCACACCTAGATTTTGTCATAACTTGCAGTGGGGGTGCTATTAATTTTTTGAAAAACCCTCAACATATGAGGCCTAGGTTTCTCTCACAATGTTCCCTCCCAAAAACACAACATCACTCAACTTGGTAGAGCATATTAATTATGGAAACCTTACGAGACTAGTATAATCCACAAGCCACTAGAGGAAGGTTGGACTAGAAGGAAAGGATTTCATTCATTATTCGATGGGTAAGGAAAACAAAAGAAGGGTATGGGAAAGAAAGCATCATACAACATTCATATCTCCTACGGTGATATGCGAGCATCAAGAAGTGGAACTACTACAACTGATGATTTATGGGAGCATTTGTTGAGTAAGCCTGTAAAGGTGATCGCTTATTATACTTTTCCTCTCACTTTCCATTATCTCAATGCACTCTTTGTTCCCAAAATCCACCATATCCCTATGTATTCAAACCCCTTTGGCCATTTCCATCATTCTTCATGGAAGTCTCACTATTTGTGATGCATTTGGGCTCCCTAAGGCAATGTCCCACATCCTCCAAATAAGTGAAATAATCTCTTGCGACCTCTAAGTCAATATTAATTAGTTCCAATTCAAGGCACTCTTATTGCCCTATTTAAAGCCCCTTTTCCATCATTGAGGTACCTTCGAAACAGGGCCACTTCTCCTTTTGGGGCAGGCATGAGGTTAAAAGAGGTAACATGGTAAATGTGTTTAGTATGGAAGATATCAAAGCAAGTCAAGGATACATCGTGGACCAAGGACAACTCATGTTCATGAAAGTTCAAGCCTGTAATGTCCCATCCTAATTATTTTCCCAAGGTAAGAGGAACAATTTTGACAAGTTTGTTATTTTTGGTCAAAGGCAAATTTTTATGAAGGAAACTTAGGAAAAGTGGGTCGATGAACAATTTAGTGGAATGTGGGGCCAATCACCCACAAATAATATGCACCACATGTAAGGAAATTCGATTTCCCTAAGTGAGGTCGAAATTAGAGATGGGACCCACATGAGACTCAAGGCCATCATGCATAAATAAGAGAAGAGAAGCAACATTTGGGGCCTTTTTGACAATTCGAAATTCATTTGTTGCTTTGGTTGTTCAGCTGAGCCACATCATGTTGTTTAGCCACATCCTTTCTTTGGTGGACCTCAAGTGCCACCCTATGAAGGCTTCCTTTTTATCTTGAGATCGGAAGAGAGACATCCTACAAGGATTCACGCAGTTCTGGGTCAGCCAGTACACAGCCTTGGAGGAGCATAGGTGCAGGGAGTTGGATTTTTGGAGTTACCACAGTGTTCCTTGACCAATTTCCAGCCTAGAGGAGTGAGGCTTCAGTAGGGGAGGAAATATAACACCCAGAACAAATCTTTGAACTCAAAGACTGCATCATCCCCTATAGGACTACGCAGTCATTGGTGTGGGTCATTTGGGGAGAGCCTTGGCCGGAGCATTGAGGAGTTGGGTTGTTGGGATTTTGGTTGGAGGCTTATTTGGAGGGGTTTGCTATCATTTTGGGAGCAAGAATTGACAAACTCAGCTATAGGTGCAGATTTCTGGTTTGGAGGACGGCCAATTGTGGGAGGCCAAATTTGGAAGGTCAAAACTAAGGAAAATCCTTTCTGAGTTTTTCTGGGTTTGTGGTAAGGATTCCACCCCTAAATTTGCAGAATTTTATGGGTTTTTTTTATCAGGAAAATCAGGGTCTGAAGTCAGCTAGTAGTGTAGAAATAGAGGGCTAGCGCAGTTTTCTGGAGAGCAGCATTTCTACAACAATTGGGCACTTTGGTACTGATCACTTGAGGCTTGTAGCTTGCCTTGTGCAAGCCCAAGTGCACTCTCTCCATCTTATATCGTACTACAACACTCATATTTAATAAAATTGGCCAGTTTGGTGTTCCGAGAAATTTTTTTGTTATATATGTGTTTGCTGAATAAATTTCTCTATTGAAAATTATGGCATGGCTTTTGTTATCACTATAAATTTCTATTAGGAATATTACAATGGTATCAGAGCATGTTCTTAGCCAAGGTCGGAAAAAGAAGCAGGTGATACCACCTAGATATCAAGGAGAAGTCTTCCAGAGAGGCCATGGTAGAGACAGAGGCAAGGGTCGATGTAGAGAATACGACCCAGATCCGTTTTCAGACACCGAGGTAGTGAACCATAGAGGTGGGATGGAAAACCAAGAAGACAATGAAAAACCCAGGCCAATGCGCCAAAACCAAGTTTTGGAGGAGCTGCTAAGGACTAATCAATAGATGAGGCAAGGGCAGCTTATGATGGACATGATGCAGCAGATGATGGGGCTGAAGATGGGTGGAATTCCAGAGGGAGAGCCTCAAGGTGATGGGGGTTCTAGAGAAAGAGGGGGAAGCCGTACTTATCAGCCTTCACATACTCCCCAGTGTGGGCAGGTTGGTCGTCCCACTTTGCCTCATTTTGTGGATGAGCTTGAACCAGAGAGGGAGCGAAACCCAGTTGCAGATTTGGTTCACTCAATTGCATCTGGTATTTTTAAGTATGAGGGGTTGGATTCCTGGATTAAGTGGTTGATGTCTTTTTGGGATTATATTCACCTCAAGGAGAGGCGTACCACAAGGGTTGGGGCCCACTACAGAGGGGGAACATCCAACTAGGACGTGCAGAGGTTAGCTGGGAAGGTTACACTTCCAAACTTTGATGCGTCGACAAAGAGTTCAGCTAGGGCATGGGTCCAAACGCTAGACACATATTTCCATCTGAACCCCAAGCAGGAAGCTGATGCTATACGGTTTGCTACCCTTCATTTGGAAGGGGATGCCCAGGAGTGGTGGTGTCATGGGTTGATCACATTGGGACACATCCATATCACCACTTACACTGAGTTCACCCAGAGGCTGCTAAAGAGATTTGAGAGGAAAGACCCGAAGTTGCATTTCAGGGAGTTAGCCCACCCAAGGTAGGCTAGCAGCGCAGAGGTTTACATCACGGAGTTCCAAAGACTGGCAGTGATGGTGACAGACATCTCAGAGGCCTGGCTAATTATGTTATTTATGGAGGGGCTTGTTGAACCTTAACGTGGTTGGGTGAGTGTTGAATTCTGAAGATGTTCTATGCTAGATGCAAATATACTTTAAACTTCTAGGGCTCAATGAAAGTAAGATGCAGATAGAACATACCAATAGATCAATGGAAGACAAGCGAAAATAGAGATAAAGAATGGTGGCATTACGGCGATCAACACGATACTTCAACCAGCAAAGTCTTCATAAGGTCAGCCTCCCACATGTGTCACACAACCCCAAGATGTCTCATCAAGAATGCTCCACCAAGACGCTGCACCAAGAAGCCCTAAATGTAAAATCGAGAACGCTACTCCAACACCATCCAAGAAAGAAGAGAATGCCTCCACAAAATATGTGTGTAAAATGAACTCCAAGTCTCTGCAATATATAGGCATCTGTGGGGGTGTGTGACACATCTCTTATGCATGTGGGATAAATCAGGCCGACCTTGCACATGTGGAATAAATTCAAAATACATGTTCTGCTCATCTGATCAAGATGATCTTTGGATCGATATTGCACCTCTCCGAGAGAAGAATCCAATAAAAATATTGGCATCATCATCTGAGCATCACAACATGGATTTTTGACCTAGTTGCCCAAAATTAACACTCCCTCTCAACTAGGGAGAACTCCATCCACCAGTGCCATCCAAACATCATGCGTCATCCCGTTGTAACTTGCTTTGCTGGCTCTTTATTTCATAACAAAAGGTGAGTCACAAAGACATCACTCCCGGCTAACCTGAAGTCAACTCAGAGATCCGAAACTTACTTGTATAGGACTCTCAAAGGAGTCACATACCAAGCCGAAGTTGGTTTAACTGACCCGAAGTCAGTTGGAGGTCCAAAACCTCACTTGGACTCAAGAGAGTCATATACTAACCCAAAGTTATTTTAACTGACCCAAAGTCAGTTGAAGGTCCGAAACCTCACTGGACTTAATCCCAGATCAAGTGGTTGGACACATGCCATCCTAGACATAGAGAGTACGACAATCTTTGATGCGTCCATCGGTCTTGCTATTGGTCTCTATCCACATTTCCCACCTCATTGGCCAAATGAGAGGTACTTCCCATGAGTTCGGTACTCCATGGGTAGGACACATACGGGGCACAGATCAAAGAGAGGTAAACCAACTCAATATCATCATGGTGGAGCAGAAGCACACAAACAAGGTTCGGAAAGCCTAGCCCTGTGGTTGCTTATAGCTCCAAGAAGCTATCCCCAAAGCCCCCGTGGAGCTCCCAAAGCTCATCGTCCAACAGGACCCTCCAAATAGGGTCGTTCTACGATTCCAAGATTCTCACGGAAGGTTAGAAACATGTCCTTCCCCAAGGGCTCTGTGAGAATATCCGCAACCTGCTCATCAGTTCCTATATGATCGAGCCTTACGGCACCTCGTTGTACCATATTCCGGATAAAATGGTACCAGATATCAACATGCTTAGATCAATCGTGGAACACGGGATTCTTTGACAAATGAATCCCCCTTTGGTTATCACAAAGGATAATGGTGGCATATAGCACATGCTCGAACAACTCACTAAAGAGCTTTCACAACCAAGTGGCTTCACAACAGGCCATACATGCTGCAATGTATTCGGCCTCAGCAGTGCTCAAAGCTACCGACTTCTGCTTCCTACTCGAAGCAGACCCAAGTGTGAAGCAACATCCAGATGTGCTCTTGCGATCCACCACACTACCAGCCCAATCGGCATCAGTATATCCACGAAGTCTCAAACTCCCGGCAATGTATCTCAGCCCATGGTCTATCGTGCCCCGGAGATATATCAAGAGTTTCTTGGCACCAACCCAATGAATGTTATGAGGACCAACCATGTGTTGATTCAAAGTGTTCATTGCACAACATACCTCCGGACGGATGTTCCCTAAGAACATAAGGGCCCCTACGAGATGATGATACTCAGTAGGATTTGCTAGCATGGGCCCAGCAGTGTTGCCACTCAACTTCTTAAAGTTGAGCTCCATCAGTGTCGACACGGACTTACAGTCCACCATTCCAAATCTTTCCAGCAGCTTCACAATATATTTTCCTTGAGAAAGGAAAATTTCACCAGGTCTCTTCCAGACCTCCAAGCCTAGGAAGTAATGCATCAATCCTAGGTCCTTCATCTCGAACTTAGAAGCGAGCTCCCTCTTACACTGATGAATGAGAGGGTCAGCACCTGTCAGAAAGAGATCATCCACATAGAGAACTAGAATGGGAGGTTGTTCTCTATCAACCTTGAAGAAAAAAAAGGTTTGGATCAACATTACTTCGAGTGAAGCCCAGCTTCCTGAAGTAGCTATCTATCCTCTCGCACAAAGCCCTGAAGGCTTGCTTCAACCCATAGAGGACTTTCTTCAACCTGCATGCATGAGAGTCTCTATCCTGGACTTCGAACCCCGGAGGTTACTCCTCATACACCTCTTCCTATATCGAACCATGTAGAAAAACGGTCTTTACATCCATCTGATGTAGACTCTGTTGTAGCTCCTAGAGACAACCTTGAATTGCAAACGACCAGTGCGTAGGACATCTTAAAAATCAGAGGTTGAATATGAACAATTGTATGAAATGCCTCTGAAAAAATATGGAATAAGAGAACAATGGTTTTGGTGGTTCATGGATTGAGAAGACCCTGGAGTCGATGCATGTGAATTCCTTAAACTGTGAGAGGGTTCAAGAGGCTGCGAGGCTTGGTGGCTTTTAAATGGGCCAAGTATAAAACAATGAGCAGAAACTTTTAAAATATGCAGAGGCGTTGAGAGAGAACTAAGAAGGAACCCACGAGGGACAGGCTTAAGAGATTTAAGAATGTGTCCCCTATGAACTCAAAGGAAACGAATATGAATGAGATATGGAAAACAATAAAGGTTCATGGAGCACGAATTAAGGGAGTGCAACAAGATTAATACATGAGCATTAACACCTAAGCGTTATACAGATACGAATTCATGAATAAAATTGCAGATCACCGACAGCTAGATTACACAAACCATCAAAGTAGAATAGCATGAAAGATGATTACACATGAAAAGGAGATTACTGATAACAAAAGAAAACAAATACATACTGCTCATTACTCCATCTGGAATCCAAATATCAGCTCTGTATTATATTGAGTTCAAACAACTCTCCCAAATATGTATCTTAGAGCACACGGAGCACAGTCGTACAAAACTACAGCAAAATTCTTCCAAAATTCCAGAACCTTTGTTTCATCTTAGAACTCACTACATATAGAGTTCTCCCTGAAGGTTTCTGACTGAATATTCTCTCATGATCGACTCATACAGGTGAAACCAAAATATCCTAACAAACTATTAGAGCGTGCTTCAGGTAATCGCTCCTGCAACAAAAAATCAAAACCGAATTGGGTAAAATCGGGATTTTACCAGCAAAACATCACTATCTAATAGTAACAAGAAACAAAACAGTTGGTCTGGGAGGCCAAAACCCAGAATCTTCAAAGGAGTGGCGAGAAGTGGCTGAAAACCGGTGAGCGGTATGATTTCTACCACTTGATTTCAGCTACTGACCAAAGGCCTTCACTCCATGTTCTCATGATTCGCATTAACCAAAATGAAAAGGCCATCTATGCCGCGTATGCTCCACTCTTTAGCGGGGGTTCATGGATGAACTGAACAATCATAGCCGCGTTGTTCCATCAAAAACTCATGTTGTGTTTTAATCTTGTGAGAACCAGAGACCGGGATTTAGAAGGGGATGTGCGACACATAACACACGGCGAGACGGTTTTAATAACGTGGCGAGGGAGTGGAGCCCAAAGCGCATCGAAAAATCGCAATCGAAGCAGGATATGCTTCGGGAATATGATTTGAACTTTAAATTTTGCGAAGCGCGGTGAAGCATAAAGTTATAATATGCGCGATGCGATATCGCACATCGACGATCGTAAAGGATAAAGGTTGGCGGAAATGGAAAAGTTATGATTGCCAATTTGCGATTTGGTATTCGTTGCGAAGTGATATGGCGATTGGGTCATATCGCAAGCTAAAACATTTAACTTGTGGGCGCTGTAATAGGTAAGTTGTTAAATCTGCGAACTGCGACATGCGACGCGCTGAAAGCTAGTGAGTGCGAAAATGTGGAAGGTAAGGAAAATGCAGAATATGAAGGTTTGCATGCAGATTTGGGTAGTGTATCAAGGTTGGATGGGTCCCACCAAGTCGCATCGGCGGCAAGATAAGTTTCGGTGAGTCTTTTAAGATGTAAAGGTTAAAACTTGCGGGGAGCGATGTTGCTAATGAAGAAATGCAACGTGGGGCTTTATAAAAGGGAAAGTGAAGGATAAGAGAGGGAAAATGTAGGTAAAGAGGGTAGATGAGATGAGGGATGGCGGAAATGAAGTTTTCTCACTATTTAAGCCTTATCAGCTACATTTTTCCCCCTTTCTACTGAGCTGAGATGCAGATTGATTCCTCTGAAGCTCTTCGATAGTCAGGACTGGCCTTCCTTTCTCCCTCTCCCCTTTGTGTACGGTCACAGGCCAACATTGGCTCCATATGGGGACAACATGTTGTTCTTCAGTGCGTTGAGAACCTACAGACCTACATTCCTGTGCTTTTATTGGGTACATGGAGTCGCAAATGCACACTGATTAGACAAAGTTCTATACCAACGGTCAAGTGGACACAAAATGGAAGATGAAATGGAGGATGATATGGAAGATGAAATGGAAAATGCAAACAATGGATGAAAAAAATGGAAACAGTGGAATATGATATGGAAGATGAAATGGAGGATGATATGGAAGATGAAATGGAAAATGCAAACAATGGATGAAACAAAATGGAAACAGTGGAATATGATATGGAAGATGAAATGGGAGAAATGTAAACAAAAGGGAGTACAGTGGAATGACATATACAGTGAAAAAGATATATACAATGAGCTAGATTATCCCTCATCAGTGATGAAAGTAAAACTTCAGGAACTGCCCATTTACGGGCGCCTCAAGTATGTCTCCTTCTAGGTTCTCCAGCGTGAAATTATTGTTGCCTTTGTCCTCTGCCACCCTGAATGGACCAAACCAGAGGGGGTCGAACTTCCCATGCTTCCCTTTGTCTGCTCACCTATTATCCCATCGTAGCACCAAATCCCCAACTTGGATTTCTTTATCTTTAGTTCTTTGGTCAAATAAGCCTCTCATTTTTTCTTGATATTCTGCTAGTTTGAGGCCTACCTGTTCCCCGGTTTCATTCAACTCCACCAATTGATTCATTCTTCGAATAAGGTCATTTGGCTCCTCCTCGCTTTCTTGTGAGAATCAAGCCACTGGTAATGCAAGCTGAATTGGGAAGACTGCGACTCTCCCATACACTAGCTCATAAGGGGACTTTCCTATGGATCTTTTAGTGGTGATGCGATTTGCCCAGAGTGCGAACTTGAGCTAAGAATCCCAATTCTTTTGATTTTCATTTATGGTCTTCTTCAAAATCCTCACCAGTGTCTTTTTAGATGATTCTGGCATCCCGTTTCCCTGTAGGTAGTATGCAGTGGAGTGTCCCAGCAAGATGTTGTAACGCTGACAAAAATTTACAAATTTAGCCGACTTGAAAGCCTGGGCATTATCTGTAATGATTTAGCTGGGCATCCAAACATGCCTATTATGTTCTCCTCTAGGAACTTGATCACTACTGAATCTGTGGCATTTCTTGTGGGCACGGCTTCTACCCACTTGGTGAAGTAATCTATAGCAGTGAGGATCCATCGATGTTGATCGCTAGAAGTCGGGTGGATCTCTCTTATGAAATCAATTCCCCACTGCTTAAAAGGTTTTTTAACATGTACTGGGATCAACAGGAGAGGTACATACCTTTTCTTTTCAGCGAACAACTGACACTTCTCGCAAGCCCAGACATGAGCATGTACATCACCAAACAGTTTAGGCCAGAAGAAACCTGCCCTCAGGATCTTGTGTGCGGTGGATTACCAGCTATAGTGTCTGCCACATATCCCTTCATGGAATTCAGCCATCACTTCGTCCACCTCCTGCTCTGTTAAACACAATAATAGGATCCCTGTAGGATCTTTCTAGTAAAGTCGCCCATTTGCCACGATATACTTTTGAGAATTCAGCCTTAAGGTGCGGTACTTGGCCTTATCATAATTAGGAGGACATCTCAACGATAAAAGATATTCTACTATATCTTTATACCATGGGGAGAGAAGGTACTTCACGTGTGTTTTTTGAGTGGAAGATTCTATGCCTTGATGTGCACCTGTGCCCTCCTGTGCCTCTCCTCCTGTTATAGATAGAATTATCCCCAGAGCTTGACAGTTGGATTCAGATAAGATTTTGGCCAGCCTTGGCCTTTAATGAGCTTGGTAGGCTTTATCTCTAGTTCATACTCCTGAATCTTGGCTATCCACTTGCTCATTCTTCCTTCACTGTCGTCCTGTACCAAGATATCCTTCATTGCTGATGTGGGAACATAGGCAGTTATAGCAGACTGTAATACATATACGCGGAATGACTTTAGAGATTTGACCAGGGCATAAGTGTAATATCTCGAAAGGGAAATAGACAGCAATACAAGCATACGACAATATAGAAAATGCCAGAAATAGAACATAAAGCAAATACTCATAAAAATGCCGGGAATGCTAGGCCATTTTATTAATCTGAAAATATAATGAAATACAATAGATGATCAGAATGATAGCACCTATTCTTGCTCAAGGCAAGTGAAGACCTCTCTCAGAAAGACAGGAAATGGCTGCTATAAGAAACTGCGTCCCAGCTGCTGGAAAACTGCCGTTAAACTGTTGCTGCTGGAATGGACTGAAACTAGGGGCTGATCCCCTTGCCGGAATGAGCTGAAAATCTGCAGACCACTTGTACTCACCACCCCGGACAAAACCCATAAACCATATCAAAAATGGTCAACCTCCGAAAATCACCAAAGAAACCCTCCTCAAGGAATTACGCTGCCTCTGCAAGGCTCAGCGCAGATGCCAAATGATAATAGCTGAAACTGTGCAACAAACTCCTCAGGAAACCTCCTACTGGCAAAGACTGATCCTCTCCTCTGGATATCAACTGAAACTCCTGCAGAAAACCCCGCACCGGAACACCTCCAAGTAGAACCGCGTCCTCTCTCCCAGGGACTGCGCAGGGCTTCTCCTCAGCAAAACAACCAACCAAACCTGCCGCTCAAGACTGAAGAAATGACCTTACCCGAGCAGGCACTCGAAGTCCCCCGAGGCTAAGGGTGAGATCTCCGACCGGAGACACTCAACACACTAAACAGTGCTGCAGACAGGCTAAACAGCCAGTGTGGTCAAGAAGACAAAAGTCTAGCTCCAATATCATCCACAACAAGAATCACCAAAATGAGGAGGCTCTCCCACCTTTTATAACGCTGGCCTCTCTCCAAAACCCTAACGTGGTCTCCCTCTCCTCCACGTGGTGTGTGGCCCCCCTTGGCTCCCCCTTAAGTCGCAACGTTGTGCTACTAGGAAGGTGTTTTATTCCACCAAAGTGAGTTAGGCCCCTTTTACTCACTTTTTATTTATTTAAAAACCATAAACGGAAAAACTATACAAAAGCGAATATTCCAATTAGCTGTTGCTAATTAGGAATATTACAGTCTCCCCCGGAAAAATGTTGCTTGACCTCAAGCAACTGAAGTGATGGATGCTGCAAAATCTTCTCATTCTCCCAAGTGGCATCCTCATCCAGCAAAAATTGCTTGTCCTCAAGCAACGCTTGAACAAGCCTCCTCTCTAGCTGATGCTCTCCACCGATACTTCAAAATGTGCCTGGGTCCCACTGAAACCTCTCTGACCTCTGCATCACCCTGATACGAAGGGATATCTCAATGCCAGGATCCCAAAGTGACCTCTCACAGTACCAGCCAACCAATAATCCTCCCGGATCCCATCGCCACCGTGGCCAATAATCGCACAAGTCCCACGGCTCGAACTGTGCACTACCTCTGGCTATGACCAATGCTCTAAGAGGTGAAGACCACCAACAAGCATCAATGCTCCCGGGCTCCTACTGCGCTGTACCTGTAGCTGCATATGCTACCCCTCCAACTGCATACCAACTCATCACCTCTCTCCAATCCAAGTTGTGACTCAATCCCATGCTGATCCTGCTCTCCTGAAATCGGGATGGAGTGCTGAAGAAATGATGTTCTGTGCCACCTTGCCAGCTGGAATCTATAACCTCTGTTATGTCCAAGGGCCCCTGCTCGATTGTGCTCCCTACGAAGAATACCGTACCATCCAGAGGGTACCAACTCATGATCTCCCATCAGTCCATCCTGGAAGAAGAATCCGATGTAGCAATAACAACGGCATATGGAACACGCCTGAAGTGTTGCCGCCAACCCGTAATCAACTCCCATTGCTCTGCCCTGTCAGCCAATGGGAGCTGCCTGTAGAAGGAAACCCCTCTCTCTATAATGGGCCAAAGTGGCCAAGATATGCTGCAAGCTCCATCAATGTACTCCTGGAGAGTACTACTCAATGAAAGTACTGCAGCTCGACCGACTATATGTACATCTATCTGTATCTCATCAATGTGTCGGCCAAAAGATGAATGCTCCACCATATCCAACAGCTCCTGCTGTCTACTAGCCCCTTGCATAACAATCCCATCAACCTCCAACATCTCTAGAGGATATGGATCTGCAATTGCCGTCATTGTACTCAGTGTTGATGCATCTGACTGGATCGTCACAAGTGTCTCATCGCCTAGAGCATCTCCCATAGAGTCCCTTGACTGATCACACCACTGTATACGAGAATGCAGCTCTGGTCTACGGTCTCCATCCCTGTGTGACTGCTCTCGCTCCCCAAAAGCGACCTCAACTGATCCTATGGACTCATATGAAGAAGATTCCTCACCCTGGCATACAGGAGGAAGGCCCTCATGTTCTTCCTCTGCCACCTCATCTGCATTGAATAGGCCATCCACCCTCTCGATGAAGTGTCGATACAATGTCTGGAGTCTAGACGCATGCTGGAATGCTACCTCTGCTGAACCCAGTATCCTCTGCTCATGCATGAACTCAACATGCCCTGAGGGAAGAATGATGCATGTCTCCCTCATGACCCGCTCCCCGGGTGTAGGCTCAGCGATGACCGATGTGCCACCCCTGTAGAGGATCATCTCATCCCTCGACCTGTGGCTGTCAACTAGTAAAACAACCCAGTGCCACTGCTGAGAGGTCTCTCGCCTAGTGTGCTGAGTGTCATCCAAATATCTTGGGTGAGCCTCGCGTACCCCGCTGCTTATGCCCAAAGTGCCAAAGGACAACAACAAAATTGACTGTGCCAGTGAGTGATGTAGAAGAGGGTCGGATACGTGAGTCCCCTCTCATACCATCAAGTATCGCTCATATGTCTCCTCATCGATCCTGGGTGAACTACTCCCAAAGGTAAGCCTGGTGTCCCTATCTGTGAGTCTCCCTGGATGCAACACTCTAAAACCCTGCTATGCAACACCGTATGCCCTCAGATACCACTGATCATCCATGTACTCCTCGACATGCCACTGCACATAGAGGCATACCTCTGTATACTGCTGGATACCCCAAGCTACTGTTGCACCACCTTGTACCGTCTCGTGCCATGACTGTGTCCAGGCATCGGTCACTCCTCGCATGCTCTCAATGTGATGTAGGACACTCCTACTCCACAATGCAATCCCACACACTACGGTACAACACCATGCAACTCCGTGTCCACCGAAAGTCCACTGCTCAATGCTAGAGGCTCCCACACATCCCTGGATGTGGTGTCCTAGAGCTGTGCCTCTACATGTTGGACTTCCTCCGATCGGTATCATCATCTCCACCGTCGCATCACTATACCCGCCGACAAATGGATCATCACTCCAAATCCTCCTCGAGGGGTCCGAGAAGTGAATCTCCCTATGTGTCAGTAGTGTTACCACCACTGCTCGGCTCCGCTGCGTCCTTTATGCCCCACACAAAGGTGAAGAATCCTTGGCCCCATACAAGGCGCCATCTGGTGGCCTGCCAATGCCACCTCCTTCGACAGGCTCCTGCCAAGGTATGTTGACCACCCCGTGATCCCGTGTATAAGTGTCATACCAAGACAACCTAGGAAGTCTTCCCATAAACTGGTTGGCCACTGGAGCTAACCAAAACTCCCCTAGCAAATGTGCATGCTCAACTGCTAAGCCAACTGTACCCTCCAAGACATAGTCAATCGACCTGCCCGGAAAATGATAGGTGATTCCACCTGGATCCCAATGCAAATATGGGGCTCCTGTACTCCCAGCACCTGGAAACTCCTGCTGAACTATACTTGGGTCCACCACCATCTCCATAACCCACTCCACCGGGTACCAACTCAAAATCTCTCGCCATCCAACCTCAACATGTGGATGTTGTACCCTGTGCAACTCTGGTCGTCTCATACCGCTATCCAAGTCAACGTATGAGATCTGATTAGGTGGCTCCGTCTCTCTCTCTCTAATGGGAAGAGGTAACCCAACAACGCTGCCAGTCCCGTCCATGCATGCCTGAAGGGGAATGAACTGATGCTCCAACGTGCCCTCTGGTTGTACCATTAGGGAATCCAGTCGTTCCCCAATGCAAGCCAACTTGGCCGCCGACTTGGCACAAGCCACTCTCATGCCCTCCAACTCCTTGTCCTGCAACAAAATGGCCTCCCGTACTGACGTGGCCTTCCCTTTCAAAACTCGAAGGTCTGCCCAAAGCCGATGATACCGCTGTCTGTGACCATCATCCAATCCCTCTGTATCTCCTAGTGCCTCATCGAATGTGGATACATCTCCTGTCGCCTCACCCATCTATTGTGTGCTACTACCACCCGAAGACTCAGACACGACTCCGGTCATCACCTCAATGGATGGCTCTACTGGTGTAGGCTCTACCTTCTCCACTACGATATCAACCGACACGATCAAGGAGGTCTCTAATGAGGGTGAGTCCTCTGTCACACTAGGTGTATCTTCGAACTCCCTACAATCCTGTGTGCTCACATCCTCCAAGTGCGAGGTAACCATTTTGATGGTTTCCTTCTCCGATACTCGGTCAAGCTGGAAAGAGGTATCCAACTTCTCCACCCAAGCTTTTTCCGAACGCTTGGATGACCTGTCAAATGTCGGTAAATGGAATCTGCCCACTGTGCGCTGTAAGCCCCTGTCATGTGAGTGCCTGTTCCCTCCGTGAAAGTTGCGGGGTCTGCTATCCCGCTGGAGCTGGACAAAGTCTCTGAATGAGATAAGATCTCTAAACTCCGGCCCGTATGCCCGGTACTCTGCAGGGTAGTCTCCCATGTGGCCCGGTTCGGGCTCCTGCTGTGCTCTTGCCCCTGTGTCCTCTCCTAGGAAGGTAGGTATAGTGGATCGCGTGGGTGCATGCAATGCCATAAGGGGGGTAGCCTCACGCTCCAGCATATGGTGGGATGTGCCCGATCCCTCACCAGTCTGAAAACCCCTTGGGGTTTCACGCTGCCTAACCTCTATCGTAGCGATCCTTTGCCCCATCATCTCCATCTGTCTCGACAGATCCTGTACTGATTTGAGGAGCATCTCCTCAAATCTCTTTGCACCATCATCACCTGCCATCGGCTCCTCCTGCTATGTGTCTACAGGCTCCTCATGAAATGGCACTGCTGCTCCAAAACTATACTGCGGCTTGTCTTCGGCCTCTGATTTACCCACTGAAAACTACTCAGAAAATTCTAGGAACTTGGGAAGGTGATCCTTGCCCAAAACCCAGAAAAACATCAAAAGGGTTTCTTCTAATTCCAAACTTCAAAATTTGAACCTTTGTATTTTGGCCCTTTTTCCAATTTCGTTTTTGGTACTGCAATTGCTATTGCTCTCCAAAATTCCAGCAAACCTCTGTATGATCTCTTTCTTGATGTCATAGACCACAGGCTGAGCCAGAACTATGCTCTGATACCACTGTAGTATCCCGAAAGGGAAATAGACACCAATACAAGCATACGACAATATAGAAAATGCCAGAAATAGAACATAAAGCAAATACTCATAAAAATGCCGGGAATGCTAAGCCATTTTATTAAACTGAGAATATAAAGAAATACAATAGATGATCGGAATGATAGCACCTATTCTTGCTCAAGGCAAGTGGAGAACTCTCTCGGAAAGACAGAAAATGGCTGCTCTAAGAAACTGCGTCCCAGTACCGCCGGAAAATCGCCGTAAAACCGCGTCGGGAATGGACCGAAACCGAGCGGGCCGATCCCTCGTCGGAATGAGCCGGGCACCGCACCACCTGTACTCACCAACCCGGACAAAACCCAGAAACCATATCAAAAATGGTCAGCCTCCGAAAATCACCAGAAAGTCCCTCCTCAAGGAATTACGCTGCCCTCCAAGGCTCAGCGTAGATGCCAAATGATAATAGTTGAAACAGTGCCACAAACTCCTCAGGAAACCTCCTACTGGCAAAGACTAATCCTCCACTCCAGATATCAACTGAAACTCCTGCAGAAACCCCGCAATGGAACACCTCCAAGTAGAACTGCGTCCTCTCTCCCAGGGACTGCGCAGTCACAAGAGAAGCCCAGCTCCTCAGCAAAACAACCAACCAAACCTCCCGCTAAAGACTGAATAAATGACCTTACCCGAGCAGGCACTCGAAGTCCCCCGGGGCGAAGGGTGAGATCTCCGACCGGAGACACTCAACGCACTAAATAGTGCTGCAGACAGGCTAAACAGCCAGCGTGCTCAAGAAGACAAAAGTCTAGCTCAAATATCATCAACAACAAGAATGCCCAAATGAGAAGGCTCTCCCACCTTTTATAACGCTGGCCTCTCTCCAAAACCTTAACGTGGTCTCCCTCTCCTCCATGTGGTGTGTGGCCCCCCTTGGCTCCCCCTTAAGTCGCAACGTTGTGCTACTAGGAAGGTGTTTTATTCCACCAAAGTGAGTTAGGCCCTTTTTACTTACTTTTTATTTATTTAAAAACCATAAACGGAAAAACTATACAAAAGCGAATATTCCAATTAGCTGTTGCTAATTAGGAATATTACAATAAGCTTTCTTTTCCAAGATATCATACTTCAGCTCGGCGTCTCGCAGGACTTGGCTGAAGAACGCAATGGGCTGCTCATGTCCTTCGGCATTTTTCTGTAAAAGTACTGCAACTATTGTGTGAGGAGATGCGAAAGAGAAGATCATGAATGGCTTCCCATAATCTGGACCAGCCAGCACTGGAGCTTCTGCAAAGGCCTGTTTGATCCTATTAAAGAAGTCTCTGGATTCAGGGGTCCATCTAACTTCACTGTTCTTCTTCAGCATCCCAGTGATGTTTTGGACAATCTCGGCATAGTTGGGAATGAACCTTCCGAGGAAATTTATTCTTCCCGGGAACACCTATATCTCCTTCTTGTTTCTTGGTAGGGAATGCCATCGATCAACTCTACCCTCTTCGGATCGATCTTCACTCCTTCCTTAGTTACTATGTGCCCCAGTAACTTTCCTTCCTCCAAGGCAAACATGGATTTTTGAGGGTTCAGAGACAGACCATACCTGTGGCATTTTTCAAAGGTTCGGCGGAGGTGCTCGATGTGTTCAGCGTCACTCTTTGAAAAGACAGTGATGTCATCCACGTAAATCACCACAAATTTGTCTTGCTCTCCTATGAAAGCAATGTCCATCGCACGTTGAAATGTAGCACCGACATTTATCAGGCCAAAGGGCATTCAGGCGTACATGAAATTTCCCCAAGGCATGGTGAACGCCGTCTTCTTTTGGTCTTCCAAGAGCACTGCCACCTTATTATATCATGAGAAGCCATCCATCATGGACATGCGGGAGGATCCCACCACCTTTTGCAGGATGTGGTCCATCTTTGGGAGGGGATAGTTATCCTTGAGTGAGGCTCTGTTCAAATTGTGAAAATCCACGCAGAGTCTGATTTCACCATTCTTCTTCCTTACTCGCACCAGGTTCACCGCCCACTCAGAGTATCTTAAAGGGATAATGATCTTGGCCTGCAGCAGCTTCTTTAATTCCCTCTCAATAGCTAGGAGGAGAAGGGGGTTGATCTATCTCAGCTTCTGCTTATGAGGCTTCGCATCTTCTTTCAGGGGTATTTTGTGTTGTATAATATCCATGTCAAAAGTATTCAGATCCTGGCATGACCAGGCGAAGACGTCTTTATATGATTCGAACAGATTGAGATACTGACCTTGGTATTCTTCAGGAACCCCTTTTGACGGCTTTACCACCATCAGATCTTCTTTTGTCCCAATATTCACATCCCTAACAGGCTCGTTGAGGGTCATTTTGCTGGGATTTACTGGGATGTCATTCTTGTCAAACAATCTCTCCAATGGCACAAGCCCCTTGGGGATGACATTTCCCTTTAATTGCAGAATGCAGTGTCAGGCCAGTGTTTCTTCCCACCTGGTTTTTGGCTCTTCGCTGTCATCCTCAGGGACTGAATTGATCACCATATTTGAAAATTTGCCTATCGTTTCCATGAAACGTTGGACCTACTCTTCATCTTCGAAGACTTGCCAATGTTTTATGTTGTCCGAAATGAAAGGGCAGTATCACACTTCAACCTCATATCTGAGCAGAGGATTCTGCGGGGGGCGAAAATTACTAGCAGCTACAGTTAGTGAGTCTTGATTAGGACGGTATTGGGGATTAACGCATGGTTTGGAATCATTTGGTTAGGATGAGGAGAGGAATTCTTAGCCTCCAATTCAAGCTTCACCAGCTTATTCGAGAGGTTCTTGATCAACTTATTCATCTCTTCAATTTTATACTCTTGTGATTCCCTTTCTTGATTAGAGGTAGAAGCCTCCTCCCTACCCCTTCTCCTGGCCTCATGCTCTGTCCTCTATTTGAATTTACCTGTAGAAGCAAAGTTTGCTTCTACCTCCAATGCATCAATCTGGATCTAGTCTAGGGATGTAGACTTTCTTTCCCTTAGGGTGAAACCATATTCTGGTTCAAAAGCTCCTACGAAAACCACCTTAGCAGTTGCTTGTGGAGGCTTTATTTCAGCAGGAAGATTATTATAAAGCTTATTGAACCTCTTTATAAATTCTGTTACATCCTCATTGTGTCTCTTTCTAAGAGCATTGAACTCTGTGAGGACATATCCGTGGTCCCTCTTCTCTCCCCATTTTAGTGTGAAGAAATTCTCCATTTCCTCCCAAGTGGTGACTACATTATTAGCAAGAGATTTGAACCACTTTCGATCCTCTCCATCCAAGGATTGGACGAAAAGCCTCAACACCACATCTAGGTGTTCTAGATTCACATTTTCAGCAAAGGCACAAAAGTCTTCAATATGTTTCTGTGCAGAAGTACTGTCTTCCCCAGTAAACTAAGGCAAGAGCTTTAGATAATCTTGAGGCATGTCATGCAATACTTGAGGCAAAGCCAATGCAGCATATTTGTTGAGGAGGAAGCTAGGTACAGCCATGAGGGGTAGTGGCAGGTTCTGAAGATGATTTGGCTGTGTTACAACAAGTATATGTTGAGCAGAGGTTTGGATGTTTATCTGTAATGAGTTCTGGAGTGCTGTAACTTCTTTGACTTCTTCAGCCTCTGGAGTAGGATGCAAAGGAGGCAAAGAAATATCAACGGATTCGGCTTCGTCTTTTATGTCTGCACTGGTTAAAGAAGAGGCTTCTGGAGGGTACTCAAGCACACGGGCTGTGGAACCAGGACCATATATATCAGCTTTCTAGGAAGAGGAAGGCGAATCTTCTAGAGAAAATGAGGGTAGGTCAGTCTGGATGGGCTGCTTCTCCCTCTAGATTTTCCTGAAAATAATCTTTTCAGGATCAGATACAGAAGGGTTCTCTACTGAGAAGTATCTGATCGAGTATGAGGTTTGGTGTAAGCCAGGATTACGCTTGATTTGAACTTTGATAATAGTGGAGTCGCCAAGGTGAGGGCTATGCGCCCTCAACTCTCAACCCTTTGTGCTCACCTGATTGAAGGGTGAAGATAATGTCGTATCCCAGGGAAAGGTTTTCTAATTCATTCCCCGGCAACGACGCAAAAAATATGTTGTAGCTCCTAGAGACAGACTTGAGTTGCAAAAGACCATTGCCTAAGACATCTTAAAAATCAAAAGTTGAATATGAAAAATTGTATGAAATGCCTCTGACAAAATCTGAAATAAGAGAACAATGGTTTTGGTGGTTCATGGATTGAGAAGACCCTAGAGTCGATTCATGTGAATTCCTTAAACTCTAAGAGGGCTCAAGAGGCTGCGAGGCTTGGTGGCTTTTAAATGGGCCAAGTATAAAACAATGAGCAAAAACTTTTAAAATATGCAGAGGCGTTGAGAGAGGACTGAGAAGGAACCCACGAGGGACAAGCTTAAGAGATTTAAGAATTTGTCCCCTATGAACTCAGAGGAAACGAATATCAATGAGATATGGAAAACAATAGAGGTTGGTGTAGTGTGAATTAAGGGAGTGCATCAAGCTTAATACATGAGCATTAACACCTAAGCATTATACAGATACGAATTCATGAATAAAATCGCAGATCACTGACAGCTACATTACACGAACCATCAAAGCAGAATAGCATGAAAGATGATTACACATGAAGAGGATATTACTGATAACAAAAGAAAACAAATACATACTGCTCATTACTCCATCTGGAATCCAAATATCATCTCTGTATTAGATTGAGTTCAAACTGCAGGAAGGTACAGGGTAAGTTCTGTAGAGCAAGAACCAAAGGTCACCGCAAGAACCAAAGGTCACCGCTCACAAACAGATCACAAATCAGTACACCAGTATAATCACGTGGTGAAAACCCTCAAAGAGGGAAACAGTCCACAGCCTGAGCCAACGCGGCCACTTTAGGCAATTTATTAATATAAAAAAAAAGTTACATATGTTTCTCTCATAAACGGTTACCAAACAAATGACCCTCCATGCTCTTTAAATAGAGATCATGGACCAATCGGGTGTTAAGCCACGGATCAAGTGTCGTTAATACCGAGGTGAGAGATAACCGTCGGATCACTACAAATCGTGACCATCGGATTATAAGTTACAAATGTACATGGTAAAGAAACACACTTTACCTAACTCTACACTAGACTAAGTTATTCTTAACTATTTCCTATGTGTCGGAATATCCTAACATCCCCTCTTAAGAACAACTTGGGATAGGATTGAAGGATTTACAAAGGTGACACAAAAGGAGCCTATTTCCTATGTGTCGAAATATCCTAACATCCCCCCTTAAGAACAACTTTCCTGAACTCCAAGCATGGATCGAAGTTTGGTAAACTTCGCTTCTGTGAGAGCCTTTGTAAAGATATAGGCTACTTGATCATTGGTTGGACAGTACTGCACTTCAAGAACACAATCATGAATGATCTTTCTGACGAAGTGTATGTGGAGTTCAATGTGTTTCATACGCTGATGCTGAATTGGATCTTTACATAGCTGAATGGCACTCTGATTATCACACCAAAGTGTAGTTGGATACTACTGATGGAGACCAAATTCAGACAGTATCTGACGTAGCCACATGGCTTCCTTGTTGGCTTCAACTGCACCACGATACTCTGTTTCTGCTGAAGAAAGAGAGATGGCACTTTGTTTTTTACAAGACCAAGTAATAGGTCCTGAACCGAGAGTGAATACATATCCTACAGTCGACTTTCGATCATCAGGGTCACCAGCCCAATAAGAATCAATGAAACCAATCAACAATGGAGATACCCCTGCACTGTAATGAATACCAAACTGAACTGTACCTCGAATATATCAAAGTATTCTTTTGGCTGCTTTCCAGTGACTTTCATGAGGTTGGTGCATAAATTGAACGACAAGACCAACGGCAAAGGAAAGGTCAAGACGGGTATGGGTTAGATACAAAAGTTTACGATATAAGGTAGCATCAACTTCAAGGGTGGTACAGTTGACTGAAAGCTTGACTCCAGACTGAAAGGGAGAAGGGGCTGGCTTACAGTCTTCCATGTGAAAGTGGTGCAGAAGATCACAGGCATACTTGGACTGAGAGAGGGTAATACCTTCCTTGGATAGCAAGACTTGAAGACCAAGGAAATAATGCAAGTGTCCTAAGTCTGTTATTTCAAACTTCTTTTTGAGGCTAGACTTCAAATGGTTTATATGGTTTGGATCACTACCAATAAGGATAAGATCATCAACATAAAGAACAAGGATGGTGAAGGACTTACCCACTTTCTTGGTGTAGACAGTGTTGTGAGAATGACACCTAGAAAAGCCATGATCTAATAGAAATCTATCCATTTTGGCATACCAAGCCCGAGGAGCTTGTTTGAGACCATAGAGAGACTTCCAGAGACTTCCTAAGGCGACAAACAAGGCTAGAGTCATTTTGGATAAAGCCAGGGGGTTGTTCCATGTAGATTTCTTCATGTAAATCTCCATGTAAGAAGGCAGATTTAACATCCATCTGATGGACTTCCCATTTAAAGGAGGCAGCAAGGGAAAGAACAAGGCGGATAGAATTCATTTTGGCAACAGGGGAGAAGGTTTCAGTATAGTCAATGCCTTCAACTTGTGAAAATCCTTTAGCAACAAAACAAGCTTTATGTCTATCCACTTTTCCATCTAGTCCAAACTTGGTTTTGTAAACCCATCTGCATCTGACAAGTTTTCTTCCTTTTGGAAGAGGAACAAGATCCCAAGTATCGTTTGCCAATAAGGAATGATACTCTTCATTCATAGCTTCATCCCAGTCTGGATGACCGGAGGCTTCTTCAAAGGTTTCTGGATCAAGTTTTTCTGGAACTTGAGCCAATAAGGAAGAGGCTCTTTCGAACTGAGAACGTGTACGTCGTCGAACGGCAGGGTCACCTACAAGAGAACCTACTGCATCCCGAGTAGAGAGGACCCATCTTGGAAGCGGTGGAGTATAAGGAACAATTTCAAGAGGTGGAGGAGGATTGTCATCCTCGTTGTCATCATCTGAACTAGAAGGAATGCTATTAAAAATAGAAGAGAGAGAGAGAGGTGGCACATATGCCGAATCAAGCTCGCAGGCCAATGGTGGCACACTCGCCGAACCAGGCTTGCAGGCTGATATATTTTCATCAAATTTTACATCTCTTCCAATGATTATATTTTTGGATTTTGGTTGAAGAAGTCTATATCCTTTGACATCTTTAGAATATCCAACAAAAATGCATTTTTCACTCTTAGGTTCTAAGGCTTTATGTTTCGCATCTAGAATATGGGCCCAAGCATCAGTTCCAAAAACACGAAAGTGACTTACATCTGGTTTGATTGAGCTCCAAGCTTCTTCTGGAGTTATATTCTTTAAAACCTTAGTAGGAGTGTGATTTACTATGTAATTTGCACAGTTAATGGCTTCTGCCCAAAAAATTGAGACCAAGTCCTTTATATTGAAGCATACAATTAGCCATTTCTTTTAAGGTGCGATTTTTCCTTTCAGCTACACCATTTTTGTTGTGGAGTATATGGAACAGTATGTTACAATTGAATGCCATGCTTAGTGCAGAAGTTGATAAATTTGTTGTTAACATATTCTCCTCCATTGTCTGATCTTAACTTAAGAATTTGATGTCCAGATTGTTTCTCAACAAAGGCCTTAAAGGCCAAGAACATGTTAAAACTTCACTCTTGAGTTTTAAGAAGTATACCCAAGTGCGTCTGGAAAAATCATCAATGAAAGTTAAGAAGTACTTGCAACCAAAGAAAGAAACAACAGGAAGTGGACCACATAAATCACTGTGCACAAGCTGCAAAGGGGCTGAAGCGTGCCAAGAGGCACGTTTGTCAAAACTATCCCGATGATGTTTTCCGAGTACACATCCAGAGCAAACACCATCTTGGAAAGATACCATAGGAAGACCCGTCACCATATTTTCCTTACATAGAGTTTGAAGAGAGCGATAGTTTAAGTGACCAAATCGCTCATGCCAAAGTTTGCTCACTTCATCATTATGAGCAACAAAAATGGAGGGAAGACATGATGATCCAAAGTTGTCAAACTTATACAACCTTGTGGAATCATCAACAATGCCAGTAGCTAAAATATGCTTAGGATCTTTGAGGTCCCATATTACAACATCATGAGGTGAGAATTCTACTATTTTCCCTTCAACTGAATGAGTTATCTGATAAACAGAGAGAAGGTTTCATGACAAGGTAGGAACACATAGTACATCATTAAACTGACCATTATCGAGATGAATGGTTCCAGATCCTACAACACTAAGAGATCTATCATCACCAACATAAATATGTTTGGTGTTATAATCATTTAAAGAAGAAAACATGGCTTTATTTTTGGCCATGTAATAAGAAGCTCCAGAATCAATGAGCCACTAATGAGAATGAGAAGAGGAAGATACATTTAATGCATAACCAGATCTTGATGCTTGACAACCACAAGCAGAAAGTGCCATTCCTGAGGATGAAGGTGAAGAGTGCTCCAAATTGATGTTGTGCTTCTTCATTGCTGCTTCTAAGGCTTTCATCTTCTTAAAACATTTGGACTCTATATGGCCATCACAATTGCAAAAGTTGCAATGTCTATCTGTCTTCTTTCCTTTGTTTTTATATGCTTTATCATTTTGGTGAGTTGCTTTTCCAGTTTGCGGCTGAAATTGCTTAGGACCCTTGTTTGGTTTCGGACCATACTTTTTAGGATACTGCTTCTTGGGATTCTTTTGATATGATTGTTGTTGGGTTGCTAAGGCTTTCTTAGAAGCATTTCCAAAAGTGATAAGACCAAGCTGTAAGATTTTTTCTTGTTCTCTTATCAAAGAATCACAAAAGGAATCAAAAGAGGGATTCTTGTAGGTGGTACCTGAAGAAATGATGGCTTCTCTAGTGGAAAGGAAGGCGGAAACAAATACAGAGTAACCAGGGCCAAGCTTAGCAAGAATGCAATAGATGAGGCTACTATCTTCCTTTTTGACCTTACAACCTTCTAAAAGAAGTCTAAGGGTCTTGAATTTGGACAAAAAGTCTTCAATAGAGGAGAAATTATTAGGGTCCAAAGTAAGCAACTCATTTTCAAGTTGATGGGCCTTGATTTGATTTTGAATGCCAAAGACAGTATTTAGTTTGTCCAAGGCTTCATGAGGGGTGTCAATGTCAAGGATATGAAATCGAATATCTTGAGCAATGGACATTCCTATCAACCCTCGTGCTTGATCTTGTTTATTTTCCCATTTAGCAACTTTATCATCATCAGAAGGTTTAGTTTCTACCCCTGTGGTTAGTCTATAAAGCCCTTTATTTCTAAGTATATCTACCATGTGAGGTAGCCATTGGAAATAATTGGTGCTGTTAAGAATAATCGGGCATTGACTTTCCATTTTTTTTTAAAACCGAAGCTGAGAAAAGCTGAAACTAACTGCTCCAATGGAAAGATCTCGAAAAATTAGGCCGTTTAAAAAAAAACGGCTCGAAAAACGGCTTCCGGATAAAGAAGTTATGCCTTTTTGAAAAACGAGTTGAAGATGCCGAATAGTTACGAGAACGGGATGAAGTGCGTTTTTTTTTTTTTTAAATCCACCCCTTTTAACAAAAACTTTTTACAAAAGAAGCTTGAGAAAGAGATTTGAACCCAAGACCTCTATTCTCATAAACTAACTCCTCACCAAGTGAGATAGTAAAAGGATTCTGTTATTGTTTGAAAGGAGGAAGAGGGATTTTTTTTTTTTTACTCTTCGGTGTGCGTGCCTTTTCCTGCACAATAAAACACAAAAAACCAGCAAAAAAAAACGAAATGCAAGCCTTACAGCAGAATTTTAGATTTCGGTTAGCCTTACTGGCAACTATCAATTTTTTCACTATTTCTGATTTCCCGAGATCGCACAAAGACACGGGGAAAGAGCATACGTAGCAAAAAAAATCTCTTTTCCTGTTTCTGATTTGCCGAGATCGCACAAAGACACGGGGAAAGAGCATACGTAGCAAAAAAAATCTCTTTTCCTGTTTCTGATTTGCCGAGATCGCACACAGCGCAGAGCAAAGAGCATACACAGAGAAGAGGGTATAGATCCGGCAAATAAATAAAACCTAAAAACCGAAAATAAACAAAGGAAACCAAAATAAGCAAAACTATTAACAAATATAATTGCAAAACAGATGCTTTATACCTCCAGATCTAAACTGTCGTAACTTGGGTAGCCGAAAACCTTTTCGCATGAAATGAAAGGCGTTCCTCACTGTAACAGACGCTCCGGACATAACAGAGCAGTTCTCCAAGCCCAAAAATGTTCAGAAATAGTATATCTACAAAACGACATTCGCATGCAGTCAAACCGGCTTCGAATTTTGATCAACAGATGCAGCCCTCAAAATAGCTCTAATACCATGTAGGAAGGTACAGGGTAAGTTCCGTAGATCAAGAACCAAAGGTCACCGCTCACAAACAGATCACAAATTAGTACACCAGTATAATCACGTGGTTAAAACCCTCAAAGAGGGAAACAATCCACGGCCTAAGCCAACGTGGCCACTTCTGGCAATTTATTAATATAAAAAGAAAAGTTACATATGTTTCTCTCATAAACGATTATCGAACAAATGACCCTCCATGCTCTTTAAATAGAGATCATGGACCAATCGGGTGTTAACCCACGGATCAAGTGTCGTTAATACCAAGGTGAGAGATAACCGTCGGATCACTACAAATCGTGACCGTCAGATTATAAATTACAAATGTACATGGAAAAGAAACACACTTTACCTAACTCTACACTAGACTAAGTTATTTTTAACTATTTCCTATGTGTCGGAATATCCTAACACAAACAGCTCTCCCAAATATGTATCTTAGAGCACAGGGAGCACAGTAGTACAAAACTATAGCAAAATTCTTCCAAAATTCCAGAACCTTTGTTTCATCTTAGAACTCACTACATATAGAGTTCTCCCTGAGAGTTTCTGACTGAATATTCTCTTATGATCGACCCATACAGGTGAAACCAAAATATCCTAACAAACTATCAGAGCGTGCTTCAGGCAATTGCTCCTGCAACAAAAAAATCAAAACAAAATTGGGTAAAATCAGAATTTTACCAGCAAAACATCACTATCTAATAGTAACAAGAAACAAAATAGTTGGCTTGGGAGGCGAAAACCCAAAATCTTCAAAGGAGTGGCGAGAAGTGGCTGAAAACTGGTGAGCGGTATGATTTCTACCACTTGATTTCTGCTACTAACGAAAGGCCTTCACTCCATGTTCTCATGATTTGCATTAACCGAAATGAAAAGGCCATCTGTGCCATGCGTGCTCCACTCTTTAGTGGGGGTTCATGGACGAAATGAACAATCATAGCCACGTTGTTCCATCAAAAACTCATGCTATTTTTTAATCTTGTGAAACCAGAGACCGGGCTTTAGAACGAGATGTACCACACATAACACACAGCAGGACGGTTTTAATCACTACAAAAGGGTGAGACAAAGGCCATGGGGAAGGCTTTGATGACGTGGCGAGGGAGTTGGGCCCAAAGCGCATCGAAAAATCGCAATCGGAGTAGGATATGCTTCAGGAATATGATTTGAACTTTAAATTTTGCGAAGCGCGGTGAAGCATAAAGTTATAATATGCGCGATGCGATATCGCACATCAGTGTTTGCAAAAGATAAAGTTTGGCGAAAATGGAAAAGTCATGATTTCCGATTTGCGATGTGGTATTCGTTGCGAAGTGCGATGGCGATCGAGTCATATCGCAAGCTAAAATATTTAACTTGCAGGCGCTGCAATAGGTAAGTTGTGAAATCCGCGAACTGCGACATGCGACGCACTGAAAGCTGGTGAGTGCGAAAAGCCGGAAGGTAAGGAAAATGTAGAATATGAAGGTTTGCATGCGGATGTGGGTAGTGTATCAAGGTTGGATGGGTCCCACCAAGTCGCATCGACAACAAGATAAGTTTCGATGAGTCTTTTAAGATGTAAAAGTTAAAACTTGCGGGGGGCGGTGTTGCTAATGAAGAAATGCAACGCGACGCTTTATAAAAGGGAAAGTGAAGGATACGAGAGGGAAATTGTAGTTAAAGAGGGTAGATGAGATGAGGGATGGAGGAAATGAGGTTTGCTCACTATTTAAGCCTTATCAGCGACATTTTTCCCCCTTTCTACTGAACTAAGATGCAAATTGATTCCTTTGAAGCTCTTTGACAGTCAGGACTAGCCTTCTTTTCTCCCTCTCCCCTTTGTGTGTGGTCACAGGCCAGCATACTCCATCCTTGTGTAGAAGCAAGGGCAATAATAGATCGAATGGTGGAATATCAGACCACAGGTGCAAGTATATCATCATAGTCTACGCCTTCCTTTTGAGAGAAGCCTTGGGCAACGAATCTTGCCTTGAACTTTTCAGCACTACAATCAGATCCATGCTTGATCTTATAGAGCCATTTTGAGGTGATTATAGCTCTGTCCTCTAGTCTCAGAACCACATCCCAAACATCATTCTTCATAATTGACTCCTGCTCTTCGTGTATAGCATCCTCCCAGACTTGATTCTTTACGACTTCTTCAAACAATCCAAGATCATATTGTACGCATGGCTGCTAAATACCCTTGGTATCTATATGCTTCTTGCTTTCCCGGAATGTCCCCCTTTGGGGCCATATGACTCTTGGCATCTTCGAGAGAGTCTCTGAGCCATGAGGGTCGTCTCTTCTTTCTTCCAGCAACGTCATTTTCTCAAGAGCATACATGGTTGTGGTCTCCCTCTTAATGCCAGCGCCTCTTGTGAGAGAAGACATCTATAAGGACATCCTCCCAAGGATTTCACAGGCAACATATCAGATAAGTCAAAGTGTATCAAATGTCTTTGTGACACTTGAGGAATGAAGAAAAGTCCCCTATGCTTTCCTTTGGCACAACCATGACAAATGCCTTCATGATTATTTTTGAATTTGAGCATCCCAAACACCAACCTAGAAAGGGCTTTGTAATCATAGGCCTGAATCTTACTCACCTGCTGTCAAGGCCATACAAGAATCATAGCCATATACTGCCATATATCTGTCATACATCTTGAAACGTATCATATATTGTCATATTATTGATTACAGTGTTGCCATAATATTATCATACACATCACTATCATATTCATCACTGCCATACAGAACTGAAGATATCAAACTTCATGGTTATATATATATTTTTCATATGCCTCTAAGGATACCACAGACCAAGTTCATATAGATTCTTCTCTATACATTGAGGTCATATGTCATTGTTCTAAGGTTCATTTTCTAGCCATTGATATTATCCTTAGATTTCCTTAAACAACATTGAAAGACAGACAAACTTTCTATGTACGAATTAATTTTACATACCTTTTCTTTTGTCTGCCTTCTTACAATAGATTTCCAACAAGTAGATGGCCCAATCAAAGACTGCAATTTTGGCATTCTGGCATTAGTGATCAGATGGTACCTTCCTGAGCTAGTGGGATGCAATAGATGAAGCGTGGTCTGGATAGGGCTTCTTGTAAATCATTTTTGTCCCACTCAACTATTCCAAAACTCCTCATTTCAGCTGCAGCCTTTCTTGGCATACATGATGATGCCCTTTTCTGTCTCTAAGGGTTGATATGTACCCATGTTAGACATCTCGGCCTCCTTATCTGTGCTTGTGTATGCCTATGGCCCTTTCTGAAGCAACAGGTCTGAAGTACAACTTTACCAAGAGGGAGATTATGCCTTACATTGTCCACAAGTCAGCCCACAAATTCGGCCTACCTTTCTGTTCTTGAAATCAAATCTGTAATGAAAAATTTACCCATACAAAGAGACCATAATTCTCCTCAAGACCAACGACTGTCCTATCTGTAACATCTCGGCCCTGTTGTAGAAGAATAACCCAAAACAAGACAACCCTACAGGTGGCTATCCCTAGCAGCAGAAAAAACTGACCTCAAATCTTATAGTCTTATTGAGCTTACTGTTCTTCTATTTTCTGGTCTAGGCCTTTAGCAAGTGTTAAATCTTATAGGTCTGAAGTCATCAGTATCACCAAAGGTCCAAGCACTTTTGAGCCTCACAACACTATTCTGAAACCACAGTACTACCACTATTCTTGTTCAATTTTGAGCCTTCAACTTAGCTTGACATCCAAGCCTCTTCAATGATCACTGTCAGAGCTGCAACCTGAGGTGAGGGCACTTTTCCAAAGTTTTAGAGGTGCTAGTCCACTATATTGCTGCAATCCAAGTTCTTTGAATACTTCTTCCACAACCAACACTTCTTCAATAAGTCCGATATTCCAATCTTCAACAAGGGGTCACTGAATTTTGTATACTGTTGTAATTGACTGTTCTGGTTAGGGAAATTTGCAGGCTACACCATCCACTAACCAGCCATTGGACAACCTCCTTCTAGCTGCGGCCTAGGCAAGACAAGGTGCCCAATGAATGGGTTGATGTTCTGGGCATGTGGCAACCTTTAAAGACTCTACGCTGGCTTGTTTATGGACAGAGTTTCGGTCACTGGTTAGGTAACCTACGCCAACCCAACCTTCTTTCCCCAAAACACACCTCAAATGATGCAACCTCCTCTCCTTTACATTCAGGGTGACCTTGCTGTGTGAAGAGGCACTATAGCTCCACATTAGGATAGTTTTGACCTTCAAAATGCCACCTATAGGTCTGTGGCCTAGTCATCATAGGTAGGTCCCTTTATCGGCTTGTTTCAGGAGGTTTTGTTGTGATTTTCTTGCCCAGAATAGTCCTCTAGATTCCTCTTTCTCAACGTTGTCTAGCCCTCCAAAACACCATTGTTTTGGACCTGCAATCAGTGAGATATGCAGCCTTGTCTAGGGCTTACTAATTTTTCACTTCCTTCAACGAATAGCAACCTCCTTCAACGAAGTTAATTGCATCCTTGACACAGAACGATGCAGCCTCTTCTAGGCTTCCTTTTAGACTGCTTGGGTACTCCAAACAATCTCCATCTGCAATCAATGCAAGATTTCAGTCTATGCGCAGTAGTAACTGCATGTGGCAACCTTTAAAGGCTCCACACTGATTTGTTTGGAGTGGCTAGGCCTGCGGCCTACCACAGTCCACTGCGGCCTCCTTATAACAATATTTAATCCACCTTCCTTCTCCATGTGCAGCCCTTAAAACAAATCCACTGCCACTTACAGCTCCGGCCTCCAACACAGACTTCTTCACACTGTTTTTAGAAGGCTTTTCCACGCTGAAGGTTATGGCACATGAATTTCGTTGAAGGGTGGGGCACAGGAATTTCGACCACGTCAAATAGTCCTTATCTCGCTACCCTATATTCTCAACAAGATGGGCTTTGTCTTCTCCTTAGCTCTGATACCATGTTGAATTATGAATATGTTCTATGCTAGATGCAAATATACTTTAAACTTCTAGGGCTTAATGAAAGTAAGATGCAGATGGAACATACCAATAGATTGATGGAAGACAAGCCAAAACAGAGATAAAGAATGGTGGCGTTACGGCGATCAGCAGGATGCTTCAACCAACAAAGTCTTCATAAGGCCAGCCTCCCACATGTGTCACACAACCCCAAGACGTCTCATCAAGAATGCTCCACCAAGACGCTGCACCAAGAAACCCTGAACGCAGAATCGAGAATGCTACTCCAACACCATCCAAGGAAGAAGAGAATGCCTCCACAACATATGTGTGTAAAATGAACTCCAAGTCTCTCCAATATATAAGCATCTGTGGGGGTGTGTCACACATCTCTTATGCATGTGGGATAAATCAGCCCAACCTTGCACATGTGGAATAAATTAAAAATACATGTTCTGCTCATCCGATCAAGATGATCTTTAGATCGATCTTGCACCTCTCCGAAAGAGGAATCCAATAAAAAAATTGGCATCGTCATCTGAGCATCACAACATGTATTTTGGACCTAGTTGCCCAAAATTAACAGTGAGGGCTTACAAACCCACATCAATTCCAAATGCTATCTCTAGGACCCAAGATATGATTTATGCAGTGCCCAAGACCAGGCTTTTGTTCCCACCAGAGTCACGGCCCCACAGGGGAACCAAGACACTAGGCCACCACAGAGGGACAAAGGACGTGGCAAGTTGGATGATGAGACTCAGATGGACCTTAGGAGGAGGAGGTTGTGCTTTACGTGCCAAGAGCCTTGGGCACCCGGGCACAAGTGCAGCAAGGGCAAGGCCCATTTCATCAAGGTGCTTTCAGACAGTGAGCCAAATGAGGAGGCCGAGATAGCAGATGAGCCGGGAGATGAGGGAGGACCATAATCAGGAGGGCCACCACCACCACCACCTAGAGGGGACCATTTGCCCCAAGTGGGGAAGTCCTTGCTTCACTTCAGGGAGTGTTGAAGTGCTTGACACTCAGGATCAGCGGGAAAATACAAGGGCAACGAGTGTCGGTCCTAGTATACAGTGAGGTCACCCACAACTTTATTGATGCTCATATGGTGGAGCGTATGGGTATCCAGACAGAGACATTTGAGGGTTTCTCTGTATTGGTGCCAGGAGACTGGACCATGCATTGCACGAAGTATGTCCGTGGGCTGACTTTGAGGATGGGGAACTACTCGCTCACTGATCACTTTTTTGTAGTTGATGTTCCAAACACCAACGTGGTGTTTGGTGTCCAGTGGTTGTACGCATTGGGGAGGGTGACCACTGACTAGCAGAAGCTGGAGATGGAGTTTATGAGGCCAGATGGGAAGTTGGTATTATTGAGGGGAATGAACTCTTATCCACCTCAGACAGTTTCAACTCACCAGACAGAGGTCGATCTACGGCATGGAGATGTGGAGTGGGCAGTTGAGTTGAGGATCTCAGACATAAGGGCTCAAACACAGTCTGCGCATCCAGACATACTGGCCTTATTGGAGAGGCACCACAGAGTTTTTGGGGAGATCCCACCAGGCAGACCACTAGACCATGGATTTGAGCACACTATTGAGTTAGAGGATGGAGTGAACGCAGTCATCACCACCCCGTATAGGCACCCAAAGTCCTATAGGGACAAGATATAGAGGTCCATCCAGAAGCTGCTGAGGTTGGGTCACAACAAGCCTAGCTCAAGTCCCTTCGCTTCTTTCATGGTGCTAGTGAAGAAGAAGGATGGGGCACTATGCATGTGTATTGACTATCGGGCCCTCAATAAGAAGACACTGAAGAACAAGTACCCCATCCCGTGCATTGATGAGTTGATGGATGAGCTTAGAGGAGCAAAGTACTTCTCTAAGATAGATATGTGTTCGGGATAACATCAGATCCGGGTGAGGGAGCAAGACATCCCTAAGACTTCCTTCTGCTGCCACTATGGTCATTTCGAGTTCTTGGTGATGCCCTTTGGGCTAACCAACGCTCCGGCTACATTCCATTCATGCATGAACCACGTGTTTCATGGGAATTTGAGGCGCTTTTTCCTTGTTTTCTTTGACGACGTACTCATTTATAGCCAGACTTGGGAGGAGCACCTTTAGCATTTGGAGGTAGTGCTTCGCATACTTGAAGAGCAACAGTTGTATGTGAAGGTGTCCAAATGTGAATTTGAACTAACAAGATGTTGCACCTTAGGCATGTGATTAGGGAGGACAGAGTAAAGGTACCCCAGGAGAAGATCAGAGCCATACTGGATTGGCCCACACCTATGAACGTGACGGAGTTGAGGGGGTTCCTGGGCATTTTCACATACTATAGGTGATTTGTGAGAGGTTTCTCACAGCTTGCAACACCTCTTACCGATTTGACGAAGAGGGGAGCTTTTGAGTGGACACAGGTGGCACAAGAGGCTTTTGAGCACCTCAAGAGAGTTATGAGCAGCTGCCCTGTTTTACCTTTACCGGACTTCACGCAGCCATTCGTGTTGGAGTATGATGCTTCAGGTGAGAAAGTTGGGGTTGTTTTGACACAGGGAGGCCATCCCATCACATTCGAGAGCAGGAAGTTGCTACCTCATGAGCGGTTATACTTAGTGTATAACAAGGCGATGTTGGTCATGATGCATGCACTAGCCAAATTCAGGAAATATTTGGTGGGCAATTGGTTCAAAGTGAAGACTGATCAAAACAGTCTTCGGTTTTTCTTAGAGCAGCAGTCATTGGAGGAGAGACAACAGAAATGGGTGAGTAAGCACCAAGCTTACGATTTTGAGATTGAGTATGCGAAGGGCAAGCATAACATGGTGGCAGATGCCCTCTCGAGGAGGCCTGCAGTACTATCCTTGATGGATGTCATGCATGACTGGAAGGCTCAACTCTTGGTTGAGTACTCCAAGGACATGCGTGCTTGCGAGATTATGGACGGCCCACATAGGGATGACAGATTTCGGGTGATGGATGATGTGATCTACTACAAAGACAGTATATATTTGGTGCCAAGATATCATTTTAAGGAGAGGATTATGCAGGCAACCCATGATTCCCCCCTAGCAGGACACCTAGGCTTCCTCAAGTCATATCGTACTATTAGATTGAGTTTCTCTTGGTGGGGCCTCAAGGGAGATGTGTTGAGGAACGTGCGGGAGTGCGTCGACTGTCAGAGGAACAAGGTGGAGCTATCACATCCCGCCAGTCTACTATAGTTGCTTCCCATTCCAAAATGGAAGTGGCAGAGTGTATCCATGGATTTTATCACGAGGCTTCCAACTACACAGTGACAAGATTGCATTTATTTAGTGGTTGACAAATTGAGCAAGTTTTCCCACTTCTTCACCATCCCATTGAGATCTTCAACCTTCCAGGTGGTCGAGTTATTCTTTTGGGAGCTCTTGCGATTACATGGTCTTCCCAAGAACAGGGATAGCAGGTTTATGGGGGATTTCTGGCAGCAGTTGTTCCGGTTGGTGGGGACAGAACTTACACCTAGCACTAGCTATCACCCCCAAAGAGATGGGAAAACAGAGACATTAGGCCACCACAGAGGGACGAAGGACGTGGAAAGTTGGATGATGAGACCAAGATGGACCTTAGGAGGAGGAGGTTGTGCTTTACGTGCCAAGAGCCTTGGGTATCCGAGCACAAGTGCACCAAGGGCAAGGCCCATTTCATCGAGGTGTTTTCACACAGTGAGCCAAATTAGGAGGCTGAGATAGCAGATGAGATTGGAGATGAGGGAGGACCGTCACCAAGAGGGCCACCACCACCACCACATAGAGGGGACCGTTTGCCCCAGATGGGGGAGTCCTTGCGTCACTTAGGGGAGTGCTGAAGTGCTTGACCTCAGGATCAGAGGGAAAATATAAGGGAAAAAAGTGTGAGTCCTAGTAGACAGTGGGGCCACCCACAACTTTATTGATGCTCATATGGTGGAGCGTCAGTGTATCCAGACAGAGATATTTGAGGGATTCTCTGTATTGGTGCCAGGAGACTGGACCATGCATTACACAAAGTATGTCCCCAGGCTGACTGTGAGGATGGGGAACTACTCTCTCACTAATCACCTTTTGCAGTTCATGTTCCAAACACCAACGTGGTGTTGGGTGTCTATTGGTTGTACGCATTGGGGAGGGTCACCACTCACTAGCAGAAGCTAGAGATGGACTTTATGGGGCTAGATGGGAAGTTGGTATTATTGAGGGGAATGAACTCTTATCCACCTCAGACAGTTTCAGCCCACCGGATGGAGGTCGATCTACGACATGGAGACGTGGAGTGGGCAGTTTAGTTGAGGATCTCAAAGACAAGGGCCCAAGAAAATTCTGCGCATCTATACATACTAGCCTTATTGGAGAGGCACCAAGAGGTTTTTGGGGAGATCCCATCAGGCAGACCATCAAACCGTGGATTTGAGCACACTATTGAGTTAGAGGATGGAGTGAACGCAGTCATCACCACCTCGTATAGGAACCCAAAGTTCTATAGGGACGAGATAGAGAGGGCCATCGAAGAGCTGCTCAAGTTGAGTCACAACAGGCCTAGCTCGAGTCCCTTCGCTTCTTCCATGGTTCTAGTGAAGAAGAAGGATGGGACACTATGCATGTGTATTGACTACCGGGCCCTCAATAAGAAGACACTGAAGAACAAATAACCCATCCCGCGCATTGACGAGGTGATGGATGAGTTTAGAGGAGCAAAGTACTTCTATAAGATAGATATGTGTTCAGGATAACATCAGATCCAGGTGAGGGAACAAGACATCCCTAAGACTACCTTCTGCTGCCACTATGGTCATTTCGAGTGCTTGGTGATGCCCTTTAGGCTAACCAACGCTCCGACTACATTCCATTCATGCATGAACCACATGTTTTGTGGGCACTTGAGGTGCTTTTTCCTTGTTTTCTTTGACGACATACTAATTTATAGTCGGACTTGGGAGGAGCACCTTCAACATTTGGAGGTAGTGCTTCGCATACTTGAGGAGTAGCAGTTGTATGTGAAGGTGTCCAAATGTGAATTTGCACTAACAAAGATGTTGTACCTTGGGCATCTGATTGGGAAGGACAGAGTAAAGTTACACCAAGAGAAGATCAGAGCCATACTGGACTGGCCCACACCCATGAATGTGATGGAGTTGAGGGGGTTCCTGGGCATTTGCACATACTATAGGAGATTTGTGAGAGGGCTCTCACAACTTTCAACACCTCTTACTGATTTGACGAAGAGGGGAGCTTTGAGTGGACACAAGTGGCACAACAGGATTTTGAAAGCCTCAAGAGAGTTATGAGCATCTGCCCTGTTTTAGCTTTATCGGACTTCATGTAGCCCTTAATGTTGGAGTGTGATGCTTCAGGTGAGGGAGTTGAGACTGTTTTGACACAGGGAGGCCATCCTATTGCATTTGAGAGCAAGAAGCTGATACCTAATTAACGGTTGTACTCAGTGTATAACAAGTCGATGTTGGTTGTGATGCATGCAATAGCCAAATTCAGACAATACAAGGCAGTCGGTTCAAAGTGAAGACTAATCACAACAGTCTTCAGTTTTTCTTAGAGCAACAATCATTAGAGGAGAGACGGCATAAATGGGTGAGTAAGCTCCAGGCTTACAATTTTGAGATCGAGTATGTGAAGGGCAAGCATAACGTGGTGGCAGATGCCCTCTCTAAGAGGCCCGCAGTACTATCCTTGATGGACGTTATGCATGACTGGAAGGCTCAACCCTTGGTTGAGTACTCCAAGGACATGCATGCTTGCGATATTATGCACGGCATACACAGGGATGACAGATTTCAGGTGATGGATGACGTGATCTACTACAAAGACAGTATCTATTTGGTGCTAGGATCTCAGCTTAAGGAGAGGATTATGCAGGCATCGCATGATTCCCTCCTAATAGGACACCCAAGCTTCCTCAAGAAATATCGTGCTATTAGAGAGAGGTTCTCTTGGCAGGGGGATCAAGGGAGATGTGTTGAGGAACGTGCAGGAGTGCGTCGACTGTCAGAGGAACAAGATGAAGCAGTCACATCTCGCCGGTCTACTACAACTGCTTCCCATTCCAGAAAGGAAGTGGGAGAGTGTATCCATGGATTTTATCCGAGTTATTCTTTTGAGAGGTCTTTCAATTGCACGGTCTTCCCACGAATATTGTCAGTGAAGGGGACAACAGGTTTATGGGGGCTTTCTGGCAGGAGTTGTTCCGGTTGGTGGGGAAAAAACTTACACCTAGCACTAGCTATTACCCCGAAACATATGGGCAAACAGAGATCTTGAATAAGTGGTTTGAGGGGTACCTACGCAACTATGTGACGGGTCAGCAGAGAGCGTGGGTCAAGTGGATTCATCTGGGGGAGTTTTGCTACAAAACCACTTATCACATGTCGATCGGTATGTCTCCTTTCGGAGCACTCTATGGATATGATGCGCTCTCTTTTTCTGACATGATGCTCGGAGATAGCAAGGCCCCAAGGGCAAAGGATTGGGTTCAAGAGAGCTAGAATATTCTCCGATCCCTCAAGAACAACTTGCAGGTTGCTCAAAATCAGCAAAAGATGTACGCTGATAAGCACATGGGGGAGAGACAGTTTGAGGTAAAGGACTTTGTCTACCTATGTTGGCATCCATATAGAGAGTCTTGACTTAAGTAGAAGGGGGAAGAAAAACATCGACCCCAGTTTTATGGGCCTTACAAGGTGGTCAGGAGGGTTGGAGAGGTGGATTATGAGTTGCAGCTGCCTTTAGAGAGACTTTGCAGCATCCAGCTTTGCACTTGCTTGGGGACAAGCAACATCTGGGAGGGGAGGACTATAATGTCTCTTCCTAATTATTTTCCTAAGGTAGAAGAAGAATTTTTACAATTTTCTTATTTTTGGTCTAAGGAAAATTTTGGTGAAGGAAACTCAGGAAAAGTGGGTCGATGAGCATTTTAGTGGAATGTGGGGACCACTCACCCAAAAATAATACACACCACATGGAAGGAAAGTCGATATTCCTAAGTGAGGTCGAAAGTAGAGATGGAGCCAACATGAGACTCAAGGCCAGCAAGCATAAATAGGAGAAGAGAAGCAGCATTTGGGGACTTTTTGACAACTCCAAATTCATTGTTGCTTTGGTTGTTCAGTTGACCTAGATTGTGTTGTTTAGCACAAGAGCTTCCCAAGGAGTGAAGCTCATCCTTTCTTCAGTGGACCTCGAGTGCCACCCTAGGAAGGCTTCCTTTTTATCTTGAGAAAGGTAGAGAGACATCCTACAGGGATTCACGGAGTTCTGGGTCATCCAGTACGCAGTAGAGGATACCACGCAGCCTTGAAGGAGCAGAGGTGTTGGGAGTTAGATTTGTGGACTTACCACAGTGTTCCTTCACCAATTTTCAGGGGAGGAAATAGAACACCCAGAACGAATCTCTGAACTAAAAGACTACGTCATCCCCTACATGAGTGCACAGTCATTGGTGTAGGTCATTTGGGACGAGCCTTGGTCGGATGATTGAGGAGTAGAGTTCCTCGTATTTTGGTTGGAGGCTTATTTGGAAGGGATTGCTGTCATTTTGGGAGCAGGAATTGACAGACTCAGTTACAGGTGCAGATTTCTTGTTTGCTAGAGGGCCAACCTGTGGGAGGCCAAATTTGGAAGGTCAAAACTAAGGAAAGTCCTTTCTAGATCTTTTTGGGTTTGTGGTAAGGATTCCACCCCTAATTTCGAAAAAAATTTCTAGGTTCTTTAGAGGGGGGAAATCAGGGTCTGAAGTCATCTAGCAGTGCAAAAACAAAGGCCCAACGCAGTTTTCTGGAGAGCAGCATTTCTACAGCAATTAGACACTTTGGTACTGGTCAGCTGAGGCTTGTAGCTTCCCTTGTGCAAACTCAGGTGCACTCTCTCGATCTTCTATTGTACTCAAACACTCATATTTAATAAAATTGGCCAGTTTGGTGTTTCGAGCAAAATTTCTGTTATAAATGTGTCTGCTGAATAAATTTCTGTATTGAAAATTATGGCATTTCTTTTGTTATCACTGTAAATTTCTATTAGGAATATTACAAAACCTTAAATCACACAAAAAACAAGCAAATTGACCAAGAAAAGGAGTGTCATCTGCCCTTTCTACACATTGGATCATGTAAAGGTCAATTTGGAGGAATGTTGAGGCAAAGGAGAAGGCCATTTAGGTCTCCAAGCAATCCAAGGGACATTTCAAGTCAAATTCGAGCAAGGATGAGCCTAAAAGTATGGTTTGAATCATCTTTGGACCAAGCAAAGGGAGGTCGTCCACATTATAATAGCCATTGGAAAGGCCAACATCCTCATTCAAGTAACATTGTGCAAACAAAGTAGAATTGTTGACTTCCTAAGAACTCAAGTTAAATTTTCAAGGAATGTCAAGCCATTCCTTCATGGAACATTATACCTATGACCCACTAAAAGTGGGTGACCCCATAAGAGAATATTTAACCTCTGATTTGTCTTCAGCCAACGACCCCTAACAACCACCAGTATAGACGATGTATTGTGCCATTTGATCTCTGCTCCCAGAGCCAATCATATGTCCCCTCACCCATCTATCGAGAGTGTATGTTTGAAAGTGGGCCATCCAACTCTAAAGATATGTCTTTCATTGTGCAATCACGTTCTTATGCTTGTTTTTCCTTGGGAACTTTGGGCATATATTATTGGGTGACTTCAAAGGAGGGCACTTTAAAGGAGGGTGGGTTTTGACTGTAGTTTCTTTCCCTCACCTTAATAAGAGGTTAATCCTCAATCATAGTCTTGTGGGATCTCCCCTATTGGCTTACAATTTCAAGGACACTACTTGGGAAACCTCAATCTTGGTAGCATGGTCTCATTTTCCCATTTCATATTTTTCACTAAAAGTGGGTGACCCCATAAGAGAATTTTTATCTTATGATTTGTCTTTAGCCAACAGCCCCTGACAATGACCAGTATAGACGATGTATTGTGCCATTTGACCTCTACTCCCAGAGGCAATAATATGTCCCCTCACCCATCAGTCACGAGTGTATGTTTGAAGGTGGGTCATCCAACTCTAAAGATATGTTTTTCATTGTGCAATCACGTTCTTATGCTTGTTTTTCCTTGGGAACATTGGGCATAGATTATTGGGTGACTTCAAAGGAGGGCGGGTTTTGACTGTAGTTTCTTTCCCTCACCTTAATGGGAGGTTAATCCTCAATCATAGTCCTATGGGATCTCCCCTATTGGTTTACAGCTTCAGGGAAGGGGAGTACTTGGGAAACCTCGATCTTTGTGGCATGGTCGCGTTTTCCCATTTCACATTTTTCACTCCCATCCATGCATTACAAGCGCTATCTAATCATCTTCCCTCTCTGGGTCCACATGGAATTCGTACACCCCCTACCTTTGTCAAAATGTTTTGGTAGGGCCTGGAAATGTTACACCAGAGGTTGATGTAGCGAAAAAAGAAAGTTAAAAGCATATCATGGCCACAAGCAAGAAACAAAATTAAAGAATATTATAAAATGCAAAATATGGTTGGGACATTACATGAGCGTGTGGGAAAAATCCATACATGAGATCTACCCCTTCATTATGGCCATCATGTTGGTTCCAAGGGCCCCATGAGTGCCCCTAGATCTTTAAGGAACCCATTCACATCCCAACCCCTGGTGGGCGATGAAATGTCTCGCCTTAAGGGGATAATAACTACTTATAGCATACACAACATGCTCTCATCTCCTGAAGCCCTGAGCAATAATATAAAGAAAACTTCAAGAAAAGGAAAAAGGAAAATGAAAAAGGGTGAAAAAAGAAAGGTCGAGGTAACTCATGTATCCACGATTGCTCCCTCCTACATCCATACACCTAAATATGTGGACATCCCTCATCATTACCATCCTTGAACCCATGGAAATTGGCTTTGAGACCCCTGTGTCCCTATCCATATCATCATTATTCATATGACCCATATCAATTCATGGATGTACCTTGGACCTATCTTTCCCCTTAGGGGTTGGGAACACCTAATAGGGTCGTTTATTAGCCACTCCTACCTTGGGAGGTAACACTATTACATGCTTAAAGCCCCAAATTTGGAAGGGAAGCCCATTAAATTTGGAAGGGAAGCCCATTATGAAGTCTCATTTGTGCCCTTGATTAATAATCTTGGTTCACTTGAATGCACTAATGAATTATTGTACCTAATGGTGAAGTGCATTAGATCCTATATGTAATTGAGAGGTGGTTTCATCATGGGTTGGGCAGCTTAACCGAGGCCCAAGCCCACCAGAGGTTCATATTGACATTTATTGGGGATGTGTTGAGATCCATGGGACTCCATCATGCATTTGAGCATCATTTCATGCCATGGGCACTCTCAGCAACTTTAGCAGCTTGTTCGGTGCCCATATTATTCACAAGATGACACACTTGGACAAGCATGACCTAGACTTGGGAGGGAAGGCGCCATCATCAGAGCCCTCATTTAGAGTAGTCTACAAGATTATATTTCATCAAAAGACACGTGAGACCACCATTTGTGCCCCAAAACCACAATGGGTCACCACATGATTACTTGCATGGAAAATTGGGGCCATCCCCTAATTCATATTTATTGGAGTCCTCTCTCTCATCATGGTACTTAAAGGACTCAACGTGGCCCTCCAACGACCCTACATCATCATGACATCATCAACTTGGCTTGCATATGGATTGATTTTTCATAACTTGTGATAACTACTTGGTCAGCCTGTGACCAAGACTTGTTTCTAGCACATTATTTTATAACTTAGGCAGCTCATTAGGCTAATTTGATTTAGAGAGACTTATATAAATAGAAGTGAGTCTTATTTGTGAGTTCTCATTAGACTAATTCGATTTAGAGAGACTCATATAAATAGAAGTGAGTCTCATTTGTGAGATCCCATCATCATCATTTGGGATTTTTTCCCTCTTGGGAAATTGGCACTTTTTCTCTTAGAATCTTTGGAGTATTTTAGATGCTATGATATTGGGAGCTGATTTTGATATTGTATTGGAGCTACCTCTTGAATATGGATGGTTATATTGCATGACTAGTTTGTAAGTTCTCTTACTGATGAAATCTTTCTTTGCAAAATGTATAATGCATGTAATTGCTGCAACTCAAATAAATGCTATTGTACCCTAATTTTTTGAAGATCATTTTGAAAGCTATTTGGTTGGCTCTTGCATATGTTATTCATGATATAACATGCAATAAATGTTCCTAGTGATGAAATGTTATTTTCTTCATAACACTCCATATTATAATAGTAGGAAATTGTTGAAAGGTGGTAGTAAGGGCATCATCTTCTAGCCTCCTTGATGACAAATTTAGCTTATCTAGCACATCTAGGACTCCACAAACCCAAAGGAGAAAGCACTGGCCTAAATCGTTTGATGATCAACTACTCTTTATTGCATCTTTTCTCCTCTCAAAGTTTTAGCACCTCTTTTCTTCGACGGCTAGCTAGGGTATCAAGCAAAATCCTGTAGAGGAATTTTTGGATTCCATTCAAACAAGAACCTTCCTTGACATCTTGTCTTAAGGATATCAAATTTTGTTTTATTTCTCATGGTGATTCATCCATATATTCTTGTGCTCTAGGTGTTCTCCCGAAGGGAAACCTAGATAGTATTTTCTTGGATAGGTGACTTTCTTGAGGGTTGTATGAGCATTGTATTCGATGGAATAAATCATAAAAAAACTCTTTCTCCTCCCTTGCCTTGACCTAGTAAGTGCCTTGGACGTATTTCTTCCCACGTTATTCATAAAACCCTAGGTCTAGCACAAGTCTTTCGTAGGTCTCTCAAGAGGAGCGAAGAGCCTTTTCAAAGTTTCAAATCATCACATAAATCTTCTTGAGAGGTCACGCCTCATCTTCTGGAATCTTGACCTTAGGCATACCTATTATCATTATAAATCTGAAGCCCTTAACCATGCTATCCTCCTAGATATTTCTTGGAAAGCCTTTAGCTTCCTTTAGGCATTAAACCATTATTGCATCTCTCCTTCAATGGGATCAGTGTAATCACTTCACACCTAAATCAGTGACCTATTCATTCCTAGTGATTCCCATCTTGTCGAGACGACTCCCATCAGTGAAAGTCCATAAAAAGCAGGGTACCTTGACTGAGGTGACTGTGGGTCATTATCCCATTGTTGTCACTTACTCTAGTAGTTGTCCCTTAAGTTTCCCTTCCCTAGGGCCCTACTAGATTGTGTAGTAGCAATGCCCTTAGGTCAATTCGGACCTCCTTTGGTCAAATCAAACCACTACTTGGTGGGACATCTCACCTATTTTGAGAATTTTAAGTAATGTAATGAAATAACTTGTAGTTTGACTTAGTTGTGAAGCATATTGTGGATGAAAATTCGCTTGTTTTTTCAAGCAAAAGGAGGAAGGATGTTGAGTTCCTAATATATAAATAGAGAAATCTCCCTCCTTTGCAGATTGTTATAAATTGTTGAGATCATTTCTCCATGTGAAACATTTTCAAGAAATATTTGGTGTTCATCATGAATTATCTTTCTTGGTTGATTTCACATAATTATTAAGGCAATTTGTACATAACTAAAGAATACTACAAAAACTAACTAGATCTATCAATTTGAAGGGAAACTTCGTCACTTGTTGAGGGATGTACATGGTTTTACTCGCACATCTCTCTTGAGCATCACATTGACACCCCTGGGGGAAGCATTTAGAGCCATTGGACTCCCATCATGTGTAGAGAATCATTCCATTCCATGGGCACCCTTAGCACCTCAAGCAGTCTTCTCATTGCCCTACATTATTCACGAGATGATGTGCTTGGACCAGTGTGCCCTGACTGGCTTAGCATTATATGGGAGTTGATCCAAGGCCCAGAGGAGGTTTGCTCATCCCTTGAGACATGGGAGGGCAAGTACCATCGTCAAAGCCCTCAATATTGGAGCATGAGAGGGTATTCTATCATCAAGAGACCCATGAGACTAATTTCATTGCCCCAAACTCACTTTGCGACCCCACATGACGACTTGCATGGACACTAAGGGGTCATCCCCTTGTTCATGATTTATGGAGCCCTCTCACATCATCAATTCGACTAACAATCGGATGATTATTTCATAATTTGAAAAATATACTTGGTCGACTTGTGACCAAGGCATGAATTTTGCACATTTTTATTATGTTAGGGCCGTTGGGCTAATAATTCGACGTACTAGGTCTCATATAAATAAAACTCAACTTCATTTGTATTGGATCATCATCACACTTGGGAATTTCGACCTTCTTGGCAAATCCGCACTTTTTCTTTGGATGCCTTGGATGCATTTTGATATTTGGAGCTGAAATTCGATTTTCTTTGGAGCTATTTCTTGATTTTTGGATGGATATATCATATTGTCATTTTGCAAGTGCCTCTTGTTGAAGTTTCCTTCTTGAAAAATGTCTAATGTATGGAAATGTTGCAACTAGATTAATGTTATATTGTGCCCTAATTGTTGAAGATTTATTTTGAAAGCTATTTGGTTGGAAATTTCACATGTTACTCATAGAATGAGGTGATGAATGTTCCCAGTGGATCAAATTTCGTTTTTCCTGCATAAAACTCCATAAATTTTGAGTGGGTAGTTGTTGAGGGTCGGTAGCTAGGCCATCAATTCTTGACCTCCTTAAATATTATTATGGCAAATCTGAAGCATCTAGGACTCCATAAGCCCAAAGGAGAAGGCACTAATCCAAGCCATTTCTTGATCAAATCCTTCTTTCTCCATATTTTCTTCTCCCAAAGTTTTGGTCCCCCCTTCTAGGATGACTAGATTAGGGCATAGAGTGATATTCTCTAAATAGTGAAACGGTGGATTCCGAGATCATAGACTTCAATCTTAGGGTTTCAGCTACAAGACATCAAAGTTTGACAAACATCCCTTGTGTTTTCATACATAAAAACTCTAGACCGAGGTGTGCCCTAAAAGGGAAACCCTAGTTTGAATTTATTTGACTTGGGGACTTCTTCGAGGGTTGTATGAGTTTAGTATTCATTGGAATAAATCATAAGAAGCCATTTCTTCTCCTTGCCTTCATCTCGGGAGTAACCTTAACCCCGATAATTCATAAAACCCTAGATCTCATGCAGTTTCTTCTAGGTCTCTTATAGGGAGCGAAAACCCTTATGAAGTGCCATATTATCACATCAAGCTTCTCTTAAGAAGTCCTACTACCTCATCACCTACTACCTCAAACCCTAGAATATCAATTAAAGATGATTATTTATCTACCAGGACTCCTCCCATTGGTGAAAGTCCATTAAGCGCCGGGGACACTGGTTGTGGTGACAATGGGACATTGTCCCATTGTTATCACTTGGTTTAGCTATTTTACCCATAAGCTTTCCTTCCTTAGGGCCTGCTAGATTGTGGTAACATAGCTTAAAACATAAAAGTAAATGGCTTGCAACATACAAGGAGACGATAATAATAGAAAATCTCAATGAGGCTGAGAAGTGAGAGAAGGTGAGAAGAGGAGAAGGAAGGAGAAGTGGAAAAAGGTACGGATGAACTAGTGGAAGAAAGAGAAATCAAAGTTATTGAAGCCAAGACCAAAAAACTGAACCAAATATGCAAGAGGGGAAAACAATAGAGATGAACAACTGAAGCCAAGAAGTAAGAGGTGGCACACTAGTTGAGAGAGAATATGAAACAGGTGAGAATTGACAACTCCGTAGCACAAATAGTGAATGAAAGAAGAAAAAGTTGACAATCCTAGTGTTGAACTGGGGAATGCAATAGACGAGTGGAAGCAAGCATTGAAGCAATGATTAGAGATGTGATCCCATAGCTGCAGTCTATAGGATGCGACAACCAATACCAAAGTCGCTAATAGGCAAAGGAGAGGCAAGGTGATTGGTCCCATCTAAGGAGAAGCCATCTCAAGTCGGGCCCTACTTGAGAAGACGACCTAGAGAGACCCATTAGTGGTGATGTAGCCTAGAAAATGGGCAAGCAAAGGAAACAGATAAAGAGGATATAGGAGAAAGAGTTCATTAGTAAAAGTATGAATGAGGGTGCTATTAATGTTTTTAGAAACCCTCAACATATAAGTCGTAGGTTTCTCTCACAATGGTCCCTCCCAAAAACAGAGTGTCACTAAAAACTTGGTAGACCATATTAATTATGGAAACCTTATGAGGCTAGTATAATCCACAAGCCACTAGAGAAAGTTAGTACTAGAAGGAAAGGATTTGATTCAGCATTCGATGGGTAAGGAAAAGAGAAGAATAGTATGGGAAAGAAAGCATCATTTAACATTCTTATCTCCTACAGTGATATGCGAGCATCAGCAGGTGGATATACTATGACTAATGATTTATGCGAGCACTTGTTTAGTATCCCTATAAAGGTAATCGCTTATTGTACTTTTCCCTTCACTTTCCCATTATCTCAATGCACTTTTTGTTCCCCAAATCAACCATACCCATATGTATGCACACCGTTTTGGCCATGACTATCATTCTTCATGGAAGTCTCATAGTTTGTGATGCATCTGGGCTTCCTAATGCAGTGACCCATATCCTCCAAGGCAGTGAAAAGATCTCTTGCGACCTCCAAGTCAAGAATAATCAGCTCCAAGTCAAGGCACTGTTAATGCCCCCTTTAATGTCCCATTTGCATCTTTGAGGTACCTTCAAAACAAGGAAACTTCTCCTTTTGGCTTAGGCATGAGAATAAAAGAGGTAACATGGCACATATGTTGAGAAAGAAAGATGTCAAATCAATTCAAGGACACATCATGGATGAAGGGAAACTCCTGTTGAGGAAATTCCAAGCCTTAAACCACGCAAAAAGCAGGCTAATGGACCTAGATAAGGAGTTTCGTCCACACTTTCTACACATTGGATCATGTAAAGGTCAATTTGGAGGAATTTTGAGGAAAAACAAAAGGCCATTAAGGTCTCCAAGCAATCCAAGGGTAATTTCCAGTCAAAGTCAAGGAAGGGGCCTAAAAGCATGGTTTGAATCATCTTCGCACCAAGCAAAGGGAGGTCGTCAACATTATACTAACCGTTGGAAAGGCCAACGTCAAGCAACATTGTGAACACTGAAAACAAAGTGGAATTTTTGACTTCCTAAGCACGCAAGTTAATTTTTCAAGGAATGTCAGGTTATTTTTCTTGATGTAACGTTGTACCCTTTTATCAATTCAGACCTCCTTTGGTCAAATCAAACCTCTAATTGGTGGGATGTCTCCCCTATTTTGAGATTTACGTAATGTAATGAAATAACTTGTAGTTTCACTTAATCATGAAGCATATAGTGCATGAAAAGACGCTTGTTTTTTGAAGGAAAAGGAGGAAAGACATTGAGATCCTAATATATAAATAGAGAAATCTCCCTCCTTTGCAAATCATAGTGAATTGTTGATATCGTTTTTCCATAATGTGAAACATTTTCATGATACCTTTGGTGTTCATCATGAATTATCTTTCTTTGTTTATTTCACTTATTTCTTAAAGTGATTTGTGGATAACTAAAGAATACTACAAAAACTAACTAGATGAATCCATTTGAAAGGAAGCTTTGTCACTTGTTGAGGGATGTCTATAGTTTTACTCACACATTTTTCTTATTGGTGTAAGGTACAATTTGCTTTTTCTTGTTGGGCCATGACCTAGTGCTCCTTACCAAGGGCTTCACTTTATTTTGCATCACAGTTAAGCTATTTGTTGAAGGATTTTCCCTAAGTATAATCCTTTCTAGTAGGGCTTGGTTTCAAAACTTGTTCTTGATTAGGTGCAAGCTTTTTTAACTTCTAGGGTTCCACCTTCGGCCATAATCCACAAGAATTGATCAACGAACTCAAAAGGGGCATCAATTTGACCCCATAGCCCTAGTGGAAATAAGGCAAACTCCTTATTCCATTAAACAACCATCTCTTTTTACTAAATTATGCAATTTTCCTTAATTTTTATTATCCAAAAAGCCTTATGAATAGAAAAATATATACATAAAATAATATATAGAAAAATATAACCATTAAAAATAAAAAATAAACCAATGAGTTTCTTTCCTTTTATGTTTATATATGATTTGATCGATTACATTTTGATTATAGACTCATTACTACAAAAGCATGCCACATCATTTCAACCTTCCTTGTTGAATATAGTCTAGGTGATCCACATATAGGGAATTCTTACTTGTGGTGCAATATACCACTATATAGCTGGAGAAAGGTTGTTGAGCTGACAGTGGTGGCCAATCTCTTGTTGCCACGAGGCCTAGATCTTCATAGTGAGGATTTGCACTAGGCCAGAAAATTTTGCAGTAAAGGACCCTTTCAAAGAATTTTTTTGCATCAATTATTGACAAGATAGGGTTACATACAATATGCAATTTGCAACTTTGTTGGTACCAATCATTCTTAAACAAATAGCCCTCCAAATCTGACTTTTCCACTGCAGAGTCATAATTCTAATTTAAACATTATTGTTTCCTTTCAACCACTCTCAAAAATAAAAAAATCCCATGCTTTTATTTTCTATTTGCATAAATCTGGAATATAGATCATGAAATATCAGAAATCATATTAATCCTAAGTCTAAAACACTTTGAAATTATTATCATTCATTAGACTTAGTTTCTTATATGTATTTCCCCGTGTCAGAGAACAATTCACCTACAATGTGTAAAGAAGATACAAAGGTTACACTAGGTATCACTCTTCCATTATCCCTAGGGTTTATCTTGTACCTTCCATTAGCCCTAGGGTTTACACCGCATAGTCGTAATTCTAATTTAAAAATTATTGTTTCCTTTCAACCACTCTCAAAAATAAAAATAAAAAATCCCATCCTTTTATTTTCTATTTGCATAAATCTGGAATATATATTATGAAATATCAATTGGCCTACAATGTGTGAAGAAGATACTAAAGTTACACTAGGTATCACTCTACCATTATCCCTAGGGTTTATCTTGTACCTTCCATTAGCCCTAGGGTTTACACCACATAGTCGTAATTCTAATTTAAACATCATTGTTTCCTTTCAACCCCTCTCAAAAATAAAATAAAAATCCCATCCTTTTATTTTCTATTTGCATAAATCTGGAATATAGATCATGAAATATCACAAATCATATTAATCCTAAGTCTAAAACACTTTGAAATTATTATCATTCATTAGACTTTGTTTCTTTTATGTATTTCCCCGTGTCAGAGAACAATTGGCCTACAATGTGTGAAGAAGATACTAAAGTTACACTAGGTATCACTCTAACATTATCCCTAGGGTTTATCTTGTACCTTCCATTAGCCCTAGGGTATCTCCTGTATATATAAGCCATTTTCATTTAAAGGGAGGGTTTTGGGCAGTAATGCAAAGCCATAACTAGAATGTGAAATATCAAAAAAATAAATGAAAATAGAAAGGAAAGCAAAAAGAATTAGAAGATCCATACATGTACTTGATGGTAGTTAATGATGTAGAATCTTGTTGAAACATGCAAAATATGTGAGTGTGCTAATATCAGTGCCAAAAAAGCATGCTACCCACCAAAAGTGGGTGACTCCATAGGAGGGAAATTTCTCCTAGATGTCTCTTCAATCAACAGCTGGTAGTCCCTAACAGCAACCAGTGTAGTTAATACATTGTTCCATTTGATCTCTGCTCCCTGCATCAGTCATATGTCCTCTCACCCATATTTCGAGAACATATCTTTGAAGTTGGCTATCCAATCCAAAAGGTATGTTTTTCATTGTGCAATCAAATTCTTATGCTTGTTTTTCGTTGGGGATCCTGGGTATGGATTATTGAGTGACTTGGAAAAAAGGAAGGGATTTTCTTGTATTTGTGTTCCCTCACCTCAAATAAGGAGGGTTAATCCTCAATCCTAGTCTTGTGGGATCTCCCCTATTGACCTATGGCTTTAGGAAGGGCACTACCTGGGAAACCCTAATTTTGGTGTTGAAAAGTAGGTTTGATCTTCATAATGACACGTGTAATTGTGATTTTATGTAATTGATGAAAAGAAAGAAAAATAAAATTATTGCAATGCTTGTCTCATGGGTTTCATTAGCAAGGAATTTTATTTTAGTAATGGCTCCCATTGTGAGCCTTTAGGATTAAGTCAACTAGTCATAAAATTAAAATTTAGTCAATGTCATGTATGAAGGACCCTTCTCGAGCATGATTATGGGTCAATAGAAGTGTCAAACAACCCTCCAAGACAAGCACAAGAATCCTCCTACAGGTTGGCTTCAAAGAAATAATAATATCTTCATAAAAAGGACACATCGGTTCACCAGAAGTCATGTCGGCTAATTATGAGACTTCAACCGCTATAAATAGGCAGCTCGGCCTAATCTCGTAACACAGAAAATTCAGAGAAGTGCGAGGTACAAGGGTCTGCGGTTAGAGAAGTGCGAGGTAAATGGGTCTGTGGCTAGAGAAGTGTGAGGTACAGGGGTCTGCAGTTAGAGAATTATGGTTAGAGACGTGTGAAGTCTCATCAAGGAAGCTTCTCCCCAAGCGAAGGAGGGACTAGAAGACAAGACTGTTTTGGGCTAAAAATACCTCCACTAGTGCAAAATTGCAGCCCTCTAAATTTGCAGTAAGGAGGTAGAGAAAGAGACCTAGAAAATTGCAGCAAAAAGTCCAAGAAAGTCGAAGTTGAAGGCCTATAAATTGCAACAAGGAGGCAGAGAAAGTAACATCAAGCAAAGGGTTTGACTATTGTTGACTCAAGGAAGAGGAAGAAGGCTTGGTGTCCTGGTCTTGGAGTGGAAACTAGGTCAATGGTCTTGGTCTTAGTATTCATCAATTGCAATCTCTATAAGAAGAGGAATTTGTTAGGGTTTTCCTCTAAAAGAGTGAGAGGTTTTGGCCAAGGCTAATAGCCTATATTTTGTGTCTCTTGTCTCTTTATGGTTTATACAATGGTAGTTGTTTGATGAAGAAGAACACAAATAACCTAAGTAAAAGGAGATCCTAATCTAAATAAGTAAAAAGTATTGATAAGCAGTTACCAATAGAAGAGAACTAACTTAATTTCTATGCCCTAGATTTCTTAACATTTGGTAGCACGGTCATGTTTTCCCCATCTATATTTTTCATTCCCCTTTGCACATTACAACCTCTATTTCATCATATTCGTTCTCTGGGTGCACAAGGCACTGACACACCCCTTGGTCCATATGTTTGATTAGGCCTGGAAATGTTGTCTCGGAGGTTGATGCAGTTAAAAGAATTTTAAAAGCATATCATGGTCACAAGCAAGAAACAAAAGAAAAATAACTTTATAAAATGCAAAAGATGGTTGTGATATTTAATATAGCACATGGGCCCATCACCCTGGTTCCTAGGGCCCTATGAGTGCCCCCAAATCATTGAGGAACCCATGCACGTCCCAACCACAGGTAGGCAATGAACTGTCCCACCTTGATCGGGTAATAATAGAGTGTTGAGATTTTGGGTAGCATCGCATGTGCTCTAGCTCCAAAACCTTTTGGAGGGTCTAGAACACATGAGATCTACAAGACCCAGAAATATTTTGGAGAAATTCCACCTGAAGCCTAAGCTATTCCAATAATTAATTATTTTATGGAGACCCTAAGTCTAACTTAGGGAAATTAAATAATTAAAGGGAATTAATTTAAACATGTGGGTGAGAATGTTCCAAGTGACGAGGATCAAGTCTTTTCTAATCTTAGTCGTTGATTAGAGATTAGATCACGGTCGATGATTGTTCAACGAGAAAAGTATTAAAGGAATTCTTGGGGTCAGTTAGAGAACACACACAAAGCGGCACCTAAGCTAAGTCGAATTTCTGAGGCACGGTTTGCTAAGAAGTTTCGAGTGATCTTGCATTGCAGTGAGGGGCAGATCGGCAAAGGGGATTTCTGAATCCGAGGCTGAGAATACAATTGCAGAGAGGCAGATCTGTACCAGAGAGGCAGTGCAATCTAGGAAGGGTGACACAGAGGCAGTGTAGGCCCAGCAGGGGTGACGTAGACCCAGCCACGCTGACGCAAAGCTAGCACAGAGGTCGACGCAGTCACAGAAGGGTGATGCAGGCCATGAGGGGCTAATGCAGAGCCAGAGGCTGCAACGTTGGGGTTTTAGTGGGCCAGAAAGGGCTCGTATTCAGCATATCAGACAGAGCGACACAACCACACCGAAGGGTAACGCAGTGACTGCGTAGGCACCTGTGGGGTTCCTCATTCTCAACTGGATCAACCATATTTTCTGTCTCTAGAGATAGAGGTACATCTCTTGGGATTTCTCTGTTGGGAAAACCACTACTGGTGCCCTTGTTTGTATTCAGAATTCTGCATAATAATAAAACCCTCTAAGAGTTGTTGCACCAGTTTTCCCGCATTGGGATTTTCCAGGGACATTTGTCCGAAAAATATCGTGTGTCCTTTGTCATGTGTGCTTAATTCTTCAGTACTTGATCTGTATGTATGTGTAGATCTGCAGTGTGTTTACTTCGTTGTTTTCTGAATATTTCTGAAAATACCTTGTAAATGTAAAAACACTAGGAAAGTAAACCAAATTTCTGCAGTAGAAATTTTTGTTAAGTAGATTCAAGCATTTTCACATAGAGGGAGCAGTTCACTCTAGGACCATTTCCACCACTTGGGTTCGTGAGATATTTCTGGGTCTTTTTGGGGTTCTTGCAAGGAGGTCGCTCACCCAGTTTCATCTCATTCTTAGCACTTTACAGAGCAGTTTCTCTAGTTTCCTTCCAACAACAGCTAGTAGTTCTTCTTGGGCATGCACAATCTTCCTAGGGAATCGTCCCAGAATTTGAGCATTGGATTCACACCTGGATTTTGTCATAACTTGCAGTGGGGGTGCTATTAATTTTTTGAGAAACCCTCAACATATGAGGCCTAGATTTCTCTCACAATGTACCCTACCAAAAACACAACATCACTCAACTTGGTAGAGCATATTAATTATGGAAACCTTACGAGGCTAGTATAATCCACAAGCCACTAGAGAAAGGTTAGGACTAGAAGGAAAGGATTTCATTCATTATTCGATGGGTAAGGAAAACAAAAGAAGGGCATGGGAAAGAAAGCATCATACAACGTTCATATCTCCTATGGTGATATGCAAGCATCAGGAAGTGGATCCAACAACTGATGATTTATGGGAGCACTTCTTGAGTAGCCCTGTAAAGGTGATCGCTTATTGTACTTTTCCCCTCACTTTCCATTATCTCAATGCACTCTTTGTTCCCCAAATCCACCATATCCCTATGCACACCTCTTTCGCCATGGCCAACATTCTTCATGGAAGTCTCACTATTTGTGATGCATTTGGGCTCCCAAAGAAAGTGTCCCACATCCTCCAAGTAAGTGAAATAATCTCTTGCGACCTCTAAGTCAATATTAATTAGCTCCAATTCAAGGCACTCTTATTGCCCCATTTAAAGCCCCTTTTCTATCATTTAGGTACCTTTGAAACAGGGCCGCTTCTCCTTTTGGGGTAGGCATGAGGTTAAAAGAGGAAACATGGTAAATGCTTTTAGTACACAAGATATCAAAGCAAGTCAAGGATACATCATGGGCCAAGGACAACTCATGTTCATGAAAGTTCAAGCCTGTAATGTCCCTTCCTAATTATTTTTCCAAGGTAAGAGGAACAATTTTGACAATTTTGTTATTTTTGGTCAAAGGAAAATTTTTGTGAAGGAAACTTAGGAAAAGTGGGTTGATGAGAATTTTCCTAAGTGAGGTCGAAATTAGAGATGGGACCCACATGAGACTCAAGGCCAACAAGCATAAATAGGAGAAGAGAAGCAACATTTGGGGCCCTTTTGACAATTCAAAAATCATTTGTTGCTTTGGCTATTCAGCTAAGCCACATCATGTTGTTTAGCACAAGAGCTTCCCAAGGATTGAAGCTCATCCTTTCTTTGGTGGACCTCGAGTGCCACCCTAGGAAGGCTTCCTTTATACCTTGAGACCAGAAGAGAGACATCCTATGAGGATTCACACAGTTCTGAGTCAGTCAGTACGCAGTAGAGGAGACCACGCAGCCTTGGAGGAGCAGAGGTGCAAGGAGTTGGATTTGTCGAGTTACCGCAATGTTCCTTGACCAATTTCCAGCCTAGAGTAATGAGGCTTCATTAGGGGAGGTAGTATAACACCCAAAACAAATCTTTGAACTCAAAGACTGCATCATCCCCTATAGGACTGCACAGTCATTGGTGTGGGTCATTTGGGGAGAGCCTTGGTCAGAGCATTGAGGAGTTGGGTCTTTGAACTCAAAGACTGCATCATCCCCTATAGGACTGCACAGTCATTGGTGTGGGTCATTTGGGGAGAGCCTTGGTCAGAGCATTGAGGAGTTGGGTCATTGGGATTTTGGTTGCAGGCTTATTTGGAGGGAATTTCTAGCATTTTGGGAGCAAGAATTGACAAACTAAGCTATAGGTGCAGATTTCTGGTTTGGAGGAGGGCCAATTGTGGGAGGCCAAATTTGGAAGGTCAAAACTAAAGAAAATCCTTACTGATTTTTTCTAGGTTTTTGGTAAGGAGTCCACCCCTAAATTTGAAAAATATTCTATGTTGTTTTGAGGGGGAAAATCAGGGTCTGAAGTCAGCTAGTAGTGAAGAAACAGAGCGATAGCGCAGTTTTCTAGAGAGAAGCATTTCTACAGCAGTTGGGCACTTTGGTACTGATCACTTGAGGCTTGTAGCTTGCCTTCTGCAAGCCCAAGTGCAATCTCTCTATCTTCTATTGTACTGCAACACTCATATTTAATAAAATTGGCTAGTTTTGTGTTCCGGGAAAAAAATTGTTATATATGTGTTTGGTGAATAAATTTCTGTGTTGAAAATTATGGCATGTCTTTTGTTATCACTATAGATTACTATTAGGGATATTACAGTGGTATCAGAGCATGTTCTTAGCCACGGTGGGAAATAGGAGCAGGTGATGCCACCTAGATATCAAGGAGTAGTCTTCCAGAGAGACCATGGTAGAGACAGAGGCAGGGGTCGAGGTAGAGAATACGACCCAGATCTGTTTTCAGACACCGAGGTAGTGAACCGTAGAGGTGGGATGGACAATCAGGAGGATAATGAAAAACCCAAGCCAATAGGCCGAACCAAGTTTTGGAGGAGCTGCTAAGGACTAATCAACAGATCAGGCAAGGGCAGCTTATGATGGACATGATGCAACAGATGATGGGGTTACAGATGGGTGGAAGTCCAGAGGGAGAGCCTCAAGGTGATGGGAGTTCCAGAGCGTGAGGGGGCAGCCGTACTTATCAGCCTTCACATACTCCCCAGTGTGGGCACGTTGGTCGTCCCACTTTGCCTCATTTTGTGGATGAGCCTGAACCCTAGAGGGAGCCGGACCCGATTGCAGATTTGGTGCACTCAGTTGCATCTCGTATTGTTGAGTATGAGGGGTTGGATTCCCGAATTAAGAGGTTGATGTATTTTGGGGAGTATATTCACCTCAAGGAGAGGCGTACCACAAGGGTTGGGGCCCACTACAGAGGGGGAACATCCAACTAGGATGTGCAGAGGTTAGCTAGGAAGGTTACACTTCCAAACTTTGATGGGTCAGCAAAGAGTTCAACCAGGGCATGGATCTAGAAGCTAGACACATATTTCCACCTGAACCCCATGCGGGAAGCTGATGCTATACAGTTTGCTACCCTTCATTTGGAATTGGATGTCCAGCAATGGTGGTTTCATGGGTTGATCACATTGGGACACATCCATATCACCACTTACACTGAGTCCATCGAGAGGCTGCTAGAGAGATTTGAGAGGAAAGACCTGGAGATGCATTTCAGGGAGTTAGCCCACCTGAGGCAGGCTGGCAGTGCAGAGGTTTACATCACTGAGTTCCAAAGATTGGTAGTGATGGTGACAGACATCTCATAGGCCTAGATGACTATGTTTTTTGTGGAGGGGCATGTTGAACCTTTATGTGGTTGGGTGAGGGCATACAAATCCACATCACTTTCGGATGCTATCTCCAGGACCCAGGATATGATTGATGCAGTGCCCAAGACCCGTGATTTTTTTCCCACCAGACTCACGGCCCCACAGGGGAACCAACACACTAGGCCACCACAGAGGGACGAAGGACGTGACAAGTTGGATGATGAAACCCGGATTGACCTTAGGAGGAGGAGGTTGTGCTTTACATGCCAAGAGCCTTGGGCACCCGGCGGGCACAAGTGCACCAAGGGCGAGGCCCATTTCATCGAGGTGTTTTCAGACAGTGAGCCAAATGAGGAAGCCGAGATAGCAAATGAGCTGGGAGATGAGGGAGGACCGTCATTAAGAGGGCCACCACCACCACCACCACCACCTAGAGGGGACCATTTGCCACAGCTGGGGGAGTCCTTGCTTCACTTCAGGGAGTGCTAAAGTGCTAGACACTCAGGATTAGGGGAAATACAAGGGCAACGAGTGTCAGTCCTAGTAGACAGTGGCGCCACCCACAAATTTATTTATGCTCATATGGTGGAGCGTAGGGATATCCAGACAGAGACATTTGAGGGGTTCTCTGTATTGGTGCAAGGAGACTAGACCACGCATTACACAAACTATGTCCCCAAGATAACTATGAGGATGGGGAACTACTTGCTCACTAATCACTTTTTTGTAGTTGATGTTCCAGACACCAACGTGGTGTTGGGTGTCCAGTGGTTGTACGCATTGGGGAGGGTCACCACTAACTAGCAGAAGTTGGAGATGGAGTTTATGGGGCCAGATGGGAAGTTGGTATTATTGAGGGGAATGAACTCTTATCCACCTCAGACAGTTTCACCTCACCGGATGGAGGTCGATCTATGGCATGGAGATGTGGAGTGGGTAGTTGCGTTGAGGATCTCAAAGACAAGGTCTAAAGCATAGTCTACGCATCTAGACATACTGGCCTTATTTAAGAGGCACCAAGGGGTTTTTGGGGAGATCCCACAAGGCAAACCACCAAACCGTGGATTTGAGCACACTATTGAGTTAGAGGATGGAGTGAATACAGTCATCACCACCTTGTATAGGCACCCAAAGTCCTATAGGGACTAGATAGAGAGGGCCATCCAAGAGCTGCTGAGGTTGGGTCACAACAGGCCTAGCTCGAGTCCCTTCGCTTCTTCTGTGGTGCTAGTGAAGAAGAAGGATGGGACACTATGCATGTGTATTGACTACCAGGCGCTCTATAAGAAGACACTGAAGAAAAGATAACCCATCCCACGCATTGACGAGTTCATGGATGAGCTTAGAGGAGCAAAGAACTTCTCTAAGATAGATCTGCGTTCGGGATAACATCAGATCCGGGTGAGGGAGCAAGACATCCCTAAGACTGCCTTCTGTTGCCACTATGGTCATTTCAAGTTCTTGGTGATGCCCTTTTGGCTAACCAATGCTCCAGCTACATTCAATTCATGTATGAACCACATGTTTCGTGGGCAGTTGCGGTGCTTTGCCCTTGTTTTATGATGACATACTCATTTATAGCCGGACTTGGGAGGAGCACCTTCAGCATTTGGAGGTATTGCTTCGCATACTTGAGGAGTCGCAGTTGTATGTGAAGGTGTCCAAATTTGAATTTGGACTAACAGAGATGTTGTACTGTGGGCATGTAATTGGGGAGGACAGATTAAAGGTCCACCAGGAGAAGATCAAAGCCATACTAGATTGGCCCACGCCCATGAACGTGACGGAGTTGAGGGGGTTGTTGGGCATTTGCACATACTATAGGAGATTTTTGAGAGGGTTCTAACAGCTTGCAGCACCTCTTACCGATTTGACGAAGAGGGGAGCTTTTGAGTGGACACAGGTGGCACAAGAGGCTTTTGAGCAGCTACCCTGTTTTAGCTTTACCGGACTTCACGGAGCTCTTCGTGTTGGAGTGTGATGCTATAGGTGAGGGAGTTGGGGTTGTTTTGACACAGGGAGGTCATCCCATTGCATTCGAGAGCAGGAAGCTACTACCTCATGAGCAGTTCTACTCATTGTATAACAAGACGATGTTGATCGTGATGCATGCACTAGCCAAATTCAGGCAATATTTGGTGGGTAGTCGATTCAAAGTGAAGAATGATCACAACAGTCTTCGGTTTTTCTTAGAGCAGCAGTCATTGGAGGAGAGACAGCAGAAATGGGTGAGTAAGCTCCAGGCTTACGATTTTGAGATCAAGTATGTGAAGGGCAAGCACGAACATGACGGAGTTGAGGGGGTTGCTAGGCATTTGCACATACTATAGGAGATTTTTGAGAGGGTTCTAACAGCTTGCAGCACCTCTTACCGATTGGACAAAGAGGGGAGCTTTTGAGTGGACACAGGTGACACAAGAGGCTTTTGAGCAATTGCCCTGTTTTAGCTTTACCGGACTTCACGGAGCCCTTCGTGTTGGAGTGTGATGCTATAGGTGAGGGAGTTGGGGTTGTTTTGACACAGGGAGGTCATCCCATTGCATTCGAGAGCAGGAAGCTACTACCTCATGAGCGGTTCTACTCATTGTATAACAAGGCGATGTTGGTCGCGATGCATGCACTAGCCAAATTCAGGCAATATTTGGTGGGCAGTCGGTTCAAAGTGAAGAATGATCACAACAGTCTTCGGTTTTTCTTAGAGCAATAGTCATTGGAGGAGAGGCAGCAGAAATGGGTGAGTAAGCTCCAGGCTTACGATATTGAGATCGAGTATGGAAAGCATAACGTGGTGGCAGATGCCCTCTTTAGGAGGCCCGCAGTACTATCCTTGATGGACATTACGCATCACTAGAAGGCTCAACTCTTGGTTGAGTACTCCAAGGACATCCATGCTTGTGAGATTATGGACAACACACACAGGGATGACAAATTTCGGGTGATGGATGACGTGATCTACTACAAAGACAGGATCTATTTGGTGACAGGATCTCAGCTTGAGGAGAGGATTATGCAGGCAGCCCATGATTCCCCCCTAGCAGGACACCCAGGCTTCCTCAAGACATATTGTTCTATTAGAGGTTCTCTTGGCGGGGGCTCAAGGGAGATGTGTTGAGGAATGTGCGGGAGTGTGTCTACTGTCAGAGGAACAAGGTGGAGTTGTCACGTCCCGCCAGTCTACTACAGCTGCTTCCCATTCCAGAAAGGAAGTGGCAAAGTGTATAAATGGATTTTATCATGGGGCTTCTAGCTACGCAGGGACGATATTGCATTTAAGTAGTGGTTGACAAATTGAACAAGTTTGCCCACTTCTTCACCACCCCATCGAGATCTTCAGCCTCCCAGGTGGTCGAGTTATTCTTTTGGGAGGTATTCCAATTACGTGGTCTTCCCAAGACCATTGTGACTGACAGAGATAGCAGGTTTTGGGGGCTTTCTAGCAGAAGTTGTTCTGGTTGGTGGGGACAGAACTTACACCTAGCACTAGCTATCAACCCCAAACAGATGGGAAAACAGAGATTGTGAATAAGTGGTTTGAGGGGTACCTACGCAACTATGCAACGGGTCAGCAAAGAGCGTGGGTCAAGTGGATTCATCTCGGGGAGTATTGCTACAACACCACTTATCACATGTCGATCATTATGTCTCCTTTCCAAGCACTCTATGGATATGATGCACTCTCTTTTTCTGACATGATGCTTGGAGATAGCAAGGCACCAAGGCCACAGGATTGGGTTCAAGAGAGCCAGAAGATTCTCCGAGATCTCAAGAACAACTTGCAGGTTTCTCAAAATCAGCAAAAGATGTATGCTGATAAGCACAGAGTGGAGAGACAGTTTGAGGTAGAGGACATGGTCCACCTATGCTGGAATCCATATAGAGAGTCTTCACTTAAGTAGAAGGGGGCAGAAAAACTTCGACCCCAGTTTTATGGGCCTTACAAGGTGGTCAAGAGGGTTGGAGAGGTGGCTTATGAGTTGGAGTTGCCTTTAGAGCGCTGGATCCACAACATGTTTCATGTCTCATACCTAAAAAAGGTGTTGGGGCAGCAGGTCATAGCAGCAACCGAGTTGCCTCCATTGGATGACGAGGGGCATTTATTTTTGACACCAAAGTTCATATTGGAGACCCGGGAGAGGAGGTTGAGAATCAGGGTGATCAGGGAGTATTTGGTCAGGTGGAAGGATTTACCGGAGGAGGATGCTACGTGGGAGAGTGAATAGATTTTGCAGCATCCATATTTGCAATTGCTTGGGGACAAGCAACATCCGGGAGGGGAGGACTATAATGTCCCTTCCTAATTATTTTCCTAAGATAAGAGGAACAATTTTTACAATTCTGTTATTTTTGGTCTAAGGAAAATTTTGGTGAAGGAAACTTAGGAAAAGTGGGTCGATGAGAATTTTAGTGGAATGTGGGGGCCACTCACCCACAAATAATACACACCAAATGGAAGGAAATTTGATTTTCCTAAGTGAGGTCGAAATTAGAGATGGGGCCGACATGGGACTTGCGGCATGCAAGCATAAATAGGAGAAGAGAAGCATCATTTGGGGCCTTTTCAACAATTTGAAATTCACTATTGCTTTGGTTGTTCAACTGACCCACATCGTGTTGTTTAGCACAAGTGATTCCCAAGGATTGAAGCTCATCCTTTCTTCCGTGGACCTCGAGTGCCACCCTAGGAAGGCTTCCTTTTTATCTTCAGAACGGAAGAGAGACATCCTACAGGGATTCACGCAGTTTTGGGTCAGCCAGTACGCAGTAGAGGACACCACGTAACCTTGGAGGGCCACGTGTAGCAAAGGTGTTGGGAGTTAGATTTGTGGAGTTACCAGGGTGTTCCCTCACCAATTTCCAGCCTAGAGGAGTAAGGCTTCAGCAGGGGAGGAAATATAACACCCTGAACGAATCTCTGAACTCAAAGACTGGGTTATCCCCTAAATGACTGCGAAGTCATTGGTGTGGGTCATTTGGGGCGAGCCTTGGTCGGAGGATTGAGGAGTTGGCTTGCTGGAATTTTGGTTGGAGGCTTATTAGGAAGGGATTGCTAGCATTTTTGGAGTAGGAATTGACAGACTCATCTACAGCTGCAGATTTCTGGTTTGGAGGAGGGCCAAGTTGTGGGAGGCCAAATTTGGAAGGTCAAAACTAAGGAAAATCCTTTCTGGGTTTTTTTGGGTTTGTGGTAAGGAGTCCACCCCTAATTTCACAGAATTTTCTAGGTTCTTTTGAGGGGGAAAATCAGGATCTTAAGACATCTAGCAATGCAAAAACAGAGGCCCAACGCAGTTTTCTGGAGAGCAACATTTCTACCGCAGTTGGGCACTTTGGTACTGGTCACCTAAGGCTTGTAGCTTGCCTTGTGCAAGCTTAGGTGCACTCTCTCCGTCTTCTATTGTACTAAAGCACTCATATTTAATAAAATTGGACAATTTGGTGTTCCATGCAATATTTCTGTTATATATGTGTTTGTTGAATAAATTTCTGTATTGAAAATTATGGCATTTCTTTTGTTATCGCTGTAAATTTCTATTAGGAATATTACAAAGCGTTAAATCGCACAAAAAGCAAGCAAATCGACCAATACAAGGAGTGTCATCCATGCTTTGTACACATTGTATCATGTAAAGGTCAATTTGGAGGAATGTTGAGGCAAAGGAGAAGTCCATTTAGGTCACTAAGCAATCCAAGGGACATTTCAAGTCAAATTCGAGCAAGGACGAGCCTAAAAGTATGGTTTGAATCATATTTTGACCAAGAAAAGGGAGGGATTTCTCTATTGGGAAAACCACTACTGGTGCCCTTGTTTGTATTCAAAATTCTGCATAATAATAAAACCCTCTAAGAGTTGCTGCACCGGTTTTCCCACATTGGGTTTTTTCAGGACATTTGTCCGAAAAATATCATGTGTCCTTTGTCATGTGTGCTTAATTCCTAAGTACTTGATCTGTATGTATGTGTAGATCTGCAGTGTGTTTACTTTGTTGTTTTCTAAATATTTCTGAAAATAACTTGTAAATGTAAAAACACAAGTAGGAGAATTAAACTAGATTTCTGCAGTAGAAATTTTTGTTAAGTAGATTCAAGCATTTTCATATAGAGGGAGCAGTTCACTCTAGGACCATTTCCACCATTTGGGTTCGTGAGATATTTCTGGGTTTTTTTGGGGTCCTTGCAAGGAGGTCGCTCACCAAGTTTCATCTCATTCTTAGCACTTTACAAAGCAGTTTCTCTAGTTTCCTTCCAACAACAGCTAGTAGTTCTTCTTGGGCATGCACAATCTTTCTCGAGAATCTTCCCAGCATTTGAGCATTGTATTCACACTTAGATTTTGTCATAGATTGCAGTGGGGGTGCTATTAATTTTTTGAGAAACCCTCAACATATGAGGCCTAGGCTTCTGTCACAATGTTCCCTCCCAAAAACACAGCATCACTCAACTTGGTGGAGCATATTAATTATGGAAACCTTACGAGGCTAGTATAATCCACAAGCCACTAGAGAAAGGTTAGGACTAGAAGGAAATGATTTCATTCATTATTTGATGGGTAAGGAAAACAAAAGAAGAGTATGGGAAAGAAGCATCATACAACATTCATATCTCCTACGGTGATATGCGAGCATCAGGAAGTGGATCTACTACAACTGATGATTTATGGGAGCACTTCTTGAGTAGCCCTGTAAAGGTGATCGCTTATTGTACTTTTCCCCTCACTTTCCATTATCTCAATGCACTCTTTGTTCCCCAAATCCACCATATCCCTATGTATTCACACCTCTTTGGCCATGGCCATCATTCTTCATGGAAGTCTCACTATTTGTAATGCATTTGGTCTACCTAAGGTAGTGTCCCACATCCTTCAAGTAATTGAAATAATCTCTTGCGACCTCTAAGTTTATATTAATTAGGTCCAATTCAAGGAACTCTTATTTCCCCATTTAAAGCCCCTTTTCCATCATTGAGGTACCTTCGAAACAGGGCCACTTCTCCTTTTGGGGCAGGCATGAGGTTAAAAGAGGAAACATGGTAAACATGTTTAATATGCAAGATATCAAAGCAAGTCAAGGATACATCATGGAACAAGGAAAACTCATGTTCATGAAAGTTCAAGCCTGTAATGTCCCTTCCTAATTATTTTCCCAAGGTAAGAGGAACAATTTTGACAATTTTGTTATTTTTGGTCAAAGGCAAATTTTTGTGAAGGAAACATGGAAAAGTGGGTCGATGAGCATTTTAGTGGAATGTGGGGCCACTCACCCACAAATAATATGCACCACATGTAAGGCAATTCGATTTTCCTAAGTTAGGTCGAAATTAGAGATGGGATCCACATCAGACTCAAGGCCAACAAGCATAAATAGGAGAAGAGAAGCAACATTTGGGGCCCTTTTGACAATTCAAAAATCATTTGTTGCTTTGGCTATTCAGCTGAGCCACATCATGTTGTTTAGCACAAGAGCTTCCTAAGGAGTGAAGCTCATCCTTTCTTTGGTGGACCTCGAGTGCCACCCTAGGAAGGCTTCCTTTATACCTTGAGACCAGAAGAGAGACATCCTACAAGGATTCACGCAGTTTTGGGTCACCCAGTACGCAGTAGAGGAGACCACGCAGCCTTGGAGGAGCAGAGGTGCAGGGAGTTGGATTTGTGGAGTTACCACAGTGTTCCTTGACCAATTTCCAGCCTAGAGGAGTGAGGCTTTAGTAGGGGAGGCAGTATAACACCCAGAACAAATCTTTGAACTCAAAGACTGCATCATCCCCTATAGGACTGCGTAGTCATTGGTGTGGGTCATTTGGGGAGAGCCTTGGCCGAAGCATTGAGGAGTTGGGTTGTTGGGATTCTGGTTGGAGGCTTATTTGGAGGGAATTGCTAGCATTTTGGGAGCAAGAATTGACAGACTCAACTATAGGTGCAGATTTCTGGTTTGGAGGAGCGCCAATTGCGGGAGGCCAAATTTGGAAGGTCAAAACTAAGGAAAATCCTTTCTAAGTTTTTCTGGGTTTGTAGTAAGGAATCCACCCCTAATTTTCCAAAATTTTCTAGGTTGTTTTGAGGGGGAAAATCAGGGTCTGAAGTCAGCTAGTAGTGTAGAAACAGAGGGCTAACGCAGTTCTCTAGAGAGCAGCATTTCTACAGTAGTTGGGCACTTTGGTACTGATCACCTGAGGCTTGTAGCTTGCCTTGTAGCTTGCCTTGTGCAAGCCCAAGTGCACTCTCTCCATCTTCTATTGTACTGCAACACTCATATTTAATAAAATTGGCTAGTTTGGTGTTCTTTGAAAAATTTGTGTTACATATCTGTTTGCTGAATAAATTTTTGTGTTGAAAATTATGGCATGTCTTTTGTTATCACTATAAATTTCTATTAGGAATTTTACAGTGGTATTAGAGCATGTTCTTAGCCAGGGTGGGAAACAGGAGCAGGTGATGCCACCTAGATATCAAGGAGTAGTCTTCCAGAGAGGCCATGGTAGAGACAGAGGCAGGGGTCGAGGTAGAGAATACGACCCAGATCCGTTTTCAGACACCGAGGTAGTGAACCGTAGAGGTGGGATGGACAATCAGGAGGATAATGAAAAACCCAGACCAATGGGCTCTGAGGCAAGGGCAATTTATGATGGACATGATGTAGCAGATGATGGGGCTGTAGACAGGTGGAAGTCCAAAGGGAGAGCCTCAAGGTGATGGGGGTTCCAGAGCGCGAGGGGGAAACCCTACTTATCAGCCTTCACATACTCCCCAGTGTGGGCAGGCTAGTCTTCCCACTTTGCCTCATTTTGTGGATGAGCTTGAACTAGAGAGGGAGCCAGACCCGGTTGCAGATTTGGTCCACTCAGTTGCATCTGGTATTGTTGAGTATGAGGGGTTGGATTCCCAGATTAAGCGGTTGATGTCTTTTGGGGAGTATATTCACATCAAGGAGAGGTGCACCACAAGGGTTGGGGCCCACTACAAAGGAGGAACATCCAACTAGGATGTGCAGAGGTTAGCTAGGAAGGTTACACTTCCAAACTTTGATGGGTCAGCAAAGAGTTCAGCCAGGGCATGGATCCAGAAGCTAGACACATATTTCCACCTGAACCCCATATGGGAAGCTGATGCTATACGGTTTGCTACCCTTCATTTGGAAGGGGATGCCCAGGAGTGGTTATGTCATGGGTTGATAACATTGGGACACATCCAGATCACCACTTACACTGAGTTTACCTAGAGGCTGCTAGAGAGATATGAGAGGAATGACCTAGAGTTGCATTTCAGGGAGTTAACCCACCTAAGGTATGTTGATTTATGGTAGCATTGGATGTGCTCTAGCCTTGCAAATTGTATATAGACTAAGACACATGTATTCCATAAAACCCAGAAATGGTTTTGGAAAATTCCACTTAGAGATGATTTAATTAGATTAATTAATCATTTTTAATGTTTTCCTAAGTCAAGTGTGAATCTTCTAGATAAAGTCATGGATCATCTCCAAGTTGGTCATTGAAGGGTCAATGAAAGATTATAAGGAGGGTGAGGGGCCTATGGAAAATACACTTGACACTTGAGCCATTGAGCATTTTCGAATTTGTGTGAGAAAACAGAGCTTTTGATCAAGAACAAATCACTAGGGCCGGGTTTGCTAAGTGATTTGATTCAGTGATCAATTTCAGAGAGGGGCAGAAGCAATAACTGATAAGGAGGACCAGGAGTGCATTTCAAAGAAAGATAGCAGAGACACAGAGAGAGACAGTGCAGTCACCTGGAGAGGTGACGCAGTTCCTGAAGGAACTCACGCAGAAGTGACGCAGTGTTTCTTTGATTCAGTCCAAAGATAGCTGGGAGCTAGGGTTTTTGAGCCAGGAGGGCCAAAATCCAATTCCGGATCTGACTAGATCAGTCATTGAGCAGGGGTGACCCAGTTCCAGAGCTTTCCCATGCAGGCTTGCTCAGTTCCAGCATAGGCATCACGCAGAGGCAGAGAGGGGCTTCACCAACACTGTTCAAATCAGACGGGGATTTGCAGGGTGAGGTATATCTCACAAGTATATTTTCTATCTAGATTTCTCTGAAGGGTGAGCCGGATATTGGCACTGTAGTTGTACTCAGATTCTGCTACTTAATAATACAAACCCTCAGATCTGTTGCACCGGTTTTCCCAAGTTGGGTTTTTCCAGGGACTTAGTCCAAAAATAACTGTGTCAAATGTGGTTGTTTTTCATTGTATTTTGTTGAGATTGTTTCAGCACTTAGATTTATTCCGCAGTATTATTTGTGTAGACTGCTTCAGTAATTACTTCAATATTTCATTGTAATGGAATAATTATGTAAAATAATAGAATAAGTAATTCAGATTTGTTGCAGTAGGAATCCAGATCTAGGATTTTTCACAAGGTAGGCCAGGAGAGCATAGGTTTACATCACAGTGTTCCAAAGACTGGCAGTGATGGTGATAGACATCTCAGAGGCCTGGTTGATTATGTTATTTGTGGAGGGGCTTTTTGAACCTTTACGTGGTTGGGTGAGGGATTACAAACCCACATCACTTCCAGATGCTATATCCAGGACCCAGGATATGATTGATGAAGTGCCCAAGACCTGGGCTTTTGTTCCCACCAGACTCACAGCCCCACAGGGGAACCGAGACACTAGGCGACCACAGATGGATGAAGGACATGGCGCGTTGGATGATGAGACCCAGATGGACCTTAGGAGGAAGAGGTTGTGCTTTACGTGCCAAGAGCCTTGGGCACCCGGCACAAGTGCACCAAGGGCAAGACCCATTTCATCGAGGTGTTTTCAGACAGTGAGCCAAATGAGGAGGCCGAGATAGCATATGATCTGGGAGATGAGGGAGGACCGTCATCACGAGGCCACCACCACCACCACCTAGAGGGGGCCGTTTGCCCCAACTGGGGGAGTCCTTGCTTCACTTTGGGGAGTGCTGAAGTGCTTGCACTCAAGATTAGGGGGAAAATACAAGGGCAACGAGTGTCAGTCCTAGTAAACAATGGGGCCACCCACAACTTTATTGATGCTCATATGGTGTAGCGTAGGGGTATCCAGACAGAGACATTTGAGGGGTTCTCTGTATTGGTGCCAGGACACTGGACCATGCATTACACGAAGTATGTCCCCAGGCTTACTGTGAGGATGGGGAACTACTCACTCACTGATCACTTTTTTGTAGTTGATGTTCCAAACACCAACGTGGTGTTGGGTGTTCAGTGGTTGTACGCATTGGGGAGGGTCACCACTAACTAGCAGAAGCTAGAGATGGAGTTTATGGGGCCAGATGGGAAGCTGGTATTATTGAGGGGAATGAACTCTTATCCACCTCAAACAGTTTCAGCTCACCGGATGGAGGTCGATCTACGACATGGAGATGTGGAGTGGGCAGTTGAGTTGAGGATCTCAAAGACAAGGGCTCAGGCACAGTCTGCGCATCCAGACATACTAGCCTTATTGAAAAGGCACCAAGGGTTTTTTTGGGAGATCCCACCAGGCAGATCACCAGATTGTGGATTTGAGCACACTATTGAGTTAGAGGATGTAGTGAACGCAGTCATCACCACCCAATATAGGCACCCAAAGTCCTATGGGGACGAGATAGATAGGGGCTATCCAGAAGCTGCTGAGGTTGGGTCACAACAGGCCTAGCTCGAGCCCCCTCGCTTCTTCCGTGGTACTAGTGAAGAAGAAGGATGGGGAACTATGCATGTGTATTGACTACCAGGCCCTCAATAAGAAGACACTGAAGAACAGATACCCCATACCGCGCATTGATGAGTTGATGGATGAGCTTAGAGGAGAAAAGTACTACTCTGAGATAGATCTGCGTTCTGGATAACATCAGATTCGGGTGAGGGAGCAAGACATCCCTAAGACTGCCTTTTGCTGCCACTATGGTCATTTCGAGTTCTTGGTGATGCCCTTTGGGCTAACCAACGCTCCGACTACATTCCATTATGCATGAACCACATGTTTCGTGGGCATTTGAGGCGCTTTGTCCTTGTTTGCTTTGACGACATACACATTTATAGCCGGACTTAGGAGGAGCACCTTCAACATTTGGAGGTAGTGCTTCGCATATTTGAGGAGCAGAAGTTGTATGTGAAGGTGTCCAAATGTGAATTTGGACTAACAGAGATGTTGTACCCTGGGCATGTGATTGGGGAGGACAAGTAAAGGTACAACAGGAGAAGATCAGATCCATACTGGATTGGCCCACACCCATGAATGTGACGGATTTGAGGGGGTTCCCTGGCCATTTGCACATACTATAGGAGATTTGTGAGAGGGTTATCATAGCTTGCAGCACCTCTTACCAATTTGATGAAGAGGGGAGCTTTTGAGTGGACACAGGTGGCGCAAGAGGCTTTTGAGAGCCTCGAGGGTTACGAGCAGCTGCCATGTTTTAGCTTTACTGGACTTCACACAGCCATTTGTGTTGGAGTGTGATGCTTTAGGTGAGGAAGTTGGGGTTGTTTTGACACAGGGAGGCCATCCCATTGCATTCGAGAGCAGGAAGTTGCTACTCAATGTATAACAAGGCGATGTTGGTTGTGATGCATGCACTAGCCATATGGTGGGCAGTCGGTTCAAGTGAAGACTGATCACAACAGTCTTCGGTTTTTCTTAGAGTAGCAGTCATTGGAGGAGAGACAGCAGAAATGGGTGAGTAAGCTCCAGGCTTACTATTTTGAGATAGAGTATGTGAAGGGCAAGCATAACGTGGTGGCATACGCCCTCTCTAGGAGGCTCGCAGTACTATCCTTGATGGATGTTACGCATGACTGGAAGGCTCAACTCTTGGTTGAGTACTCCAAGAACATGCATGCTTGCAAGATTATGGACGGCACACACAGGTATGACAAATTTCGGTTGATGGATGACGTGATCTACTACAAAGACAAGATCTATTTGGTGCCAGGATTTCAGCTTAAGGAGAGGATTATGCAGACAACCCATGATTCCCCCTAGCAGAACACCCAGGCTTTCTCAAGACATAGCGTGCTATTAGAGAGAGGTTCTCTTGGCGGGGGGCTCAAGGTAGATGTGTTGAGTAACGTGCGGGAGTGCGTCGACTATCAGAGGAACAAGGTGGATTTGTCACATCCCGCTAGTCTACTACAACCTTTTCCCATTCCAGAAAGGAAGTGGCAGAGTGTATCCATGGATTTTATCACGAGGCTTCCAACTACACAGGGAAAAGATTGCATTTATATGGTGGTTAACAAATTGACCAAGTTTGCCCACTTCTTCACCATCCCATCAAGATCTTCGACCTCCCAGTTGGCCGAGTTATTCTTTTGGGAGGTCTTTCGATTACATGGTCTTCCCACGAACATTTTCAGTGATAGGGATAGCAGTTTTATGGGGGCTTTCTGGCAGGAGTTGTTCCAGTTGGTGGGGACATAACTTACACCTAGCACTAGCTATCACCCCCAAACATATGGGCAAACAGAGATCGTGAATAACTGGTTTGAGGGGTACCTACGCAACTATGTGACGAGTCAGTAGAGAGCGTGGGTCAAGTGGATTCATCTCGAGGAGTTTTGCTACAAAACCACTTATCACATGTCGATCGATGTGTCTTCTTTCCGAGCACTCTATGGATATGATGCACTCTATTTTTCTAACATGATCCTTGGAGATAGCAGGGCACCAAGGGCAAAGGATTGGGTTCAAGAGAGCCAGAATATTCTCCGAGCTATCAAGAACAACTTGCAAGCTGCTCAAAATCAGCAAAAGATGTATGCTGATAAGCACATGATGGAGAGACAGTTTGAGGTAGAGGAAATGGTCTACCTACGCTGGCATCCATATAGAGAGTCTTAACTTAAGTAGAAGGGGGCAGAAAAACTTCGACCCCGATTTTATGGGCCTTATAAGGTGGTCAGGAGGGTTGGAGAAGTGGATTTTGAGTTGAAGCTTCCTTCAGAGAGCTAGATCCACAACATGTTTCACGTCTCATACCTAAAAAAGGCATTGGGGAAGCAGGTCATAGCAGCAACCAAGTTGCCTCCATTGGATGACGAGGGGCATTTCGTTTTGACACCGAAGTTCATATTGGAGACCCGGGAGAGGAGGTTGAGAAACAGGGTGATCAGGGAGCATTTGGTCAAGTGGAAGGATTTACCGAAGGAGGATGCTACGTGGGAGAGTGAACAGATTTTGCAGCATCCAGCTTTGCAGTTGCTTGGGGACAAGCAACATCCGGGAGGGGAGGACTATAATGTCCCTTCCTAATTATTTTCCTAAGGTAAGAGGAACAATTTTTACAGTTTTGTTATATTCGGTCTAAGGAAAATTTTGGTGAAGGAAACTTAGGAAAAGTGGGTCGATGAGCATTTTAGTGGAATGTGGGGGCCACTCACCCACAAATAATACACACCACATGGAAGGAAATTCGATTTTCCTAAGTGAGGTCGAAATTAGAGATGGGGCCCACATGAGACTCAAGGCCAACAAGCATAAATAGGAGAAGAGAAGTAGCATTTGGGGTTTTTTTGACAATTCGAAATTCATTGTTGCTTTGGTTGTTCAGCTAACCCACATCGTGTTGTTTAGCACAAGAGCTTCCCAAGGAGTGAAGCTCATCCTTTCTTCGGTGGACCTCGAGTGCCACCCTAGGAAGGCTTCCTTTTTATCTTGAGAATGGAAGAGAGACATCCTACAGGGATTCACGTAGTTCTGGGTCAGCTAGTCGCAGTAGAGGAGACCACGCAGGCTTTAAGGAGCATAGGTGTTGGGAGTTAGATTTGTGGAGTTACCAGAGTGTTCCTTCACCAATTTCCAACCTAGAGCAGTGAGGCTTCAGCAGGGGAGGAAATATAACACCCAGAATGAATCTCTGAACTCAAAGACTACGTCATCCCCTACATGGCTGTGCAGTCATTGGTGTGGGTAATTTGGGGCGAGCCTTGGTCGAATGATTGAGGAGTTGGGTTCCTGGGATTTTGGTTGGAGGCTTATTTGGAAGGGATTGCTAGCATTTTGGGAGAAGGAATTGAAAGACTCAGCTACAGGTGCATATTTCTAGTTTGGAGGAGGTCCAACCTGTTGGAGGCCAAATTTGGAAGGTCAAAACTAAGGAAAATTATTTATGGATTTTTTTTGGTTTGTGGTAAGGAGTCCACCCCTAATTACGCAGAATTTTCTAGGTTCTTTTGAAGGGGAAAATCAGGGCCCGAAGTCATCTAGCATTGCAAAAACAAAGGCCCAACGCAGTGTTCTGGAGAGCAGCATTTCTACAGCAATTGGGCACTTTGGTACTGATTACCTGAGGCTTGTAGCTTCCCTTGTGCAAGCTCGGTGCACTCTCTCCATCTTCTATTGTACTCAAGCACTCATATTTAATAAAATTGGCCATTTTGGTGTTCCGAGCAAAATTTTTGTTATATATGTGTTTGCTGAATAAATTTTTGTATTGAAAATTATGGCATTTCTTTTGTTATCACTGTAAATTTCTATTAGGAATATTACAAAGCCTTAAATCACACAAAAAGCAAGCAAATCGACCAAGACAAGGAGTTTCATCCACCCTTTCTACACATTGGATCATGTAAAGGTCAATTTGGAGGAATGTTGAGGCAAAGGAGAAGGCCATTTAGGTTTCTAAGCAATCCAAGGGGCATTTCAAGTCAAATTCGAGCAAGGACGAGCCTAAAAGTATGGTTTGAATCATCTTTGGACCAAGCAAAGGGAAGTCGTCCACATTATAATAGCCATGAGCAGCTATTACTGGACTTCACGCAACCATTCGTGTTGGAGTGTCATACTTCAGGTGAGGGAGTTGGGGTTGTTTTGACACAGGGAGGTCATCCCATTGCATTCGAGAGCAGGAAACTACTACCTCATGAGCGGTTCTACTCATTGTATAACAAGGCGATGTTGGTCGTGATGCATAAAATTCAGGCAATATTTGGTGGGCAGTCAGTTCAAAGTGAAGACTGATCACAATAGTCTTCGATTTTTCTTAGAGGAGTAGTGATTGGAGGAGAGACTGCATAAATGGGTAAGTAAGCTCTAGGCTTACGATTTTGAGATCGATTATGTGAAAGGCAAGCATAATGCGGTGGCAGATGCCCTCTCTAGGAGGCCCGCAGTGCTATCCTTGATGGACGTTACGCATGACTCAAAGGCTCAACTCTTGGTTGAGTATTCCAAGGACATGCATGCTTGTGAGATTATGGACGGCACACACAAGGATGACTTTTTTCGAGTAATGGATGACGTGATCTACTACAAAGAAAGGATCTATTTGGTGACAGGATCTCAACTAGGAGAGGATTATGCAGGCAGCCCATGATTCCCCCCTAGCAGGACACCCAGGCTTCCTCAAGACATATCGTGCTATTAGAGAGAGGTTCTCTTGGCGGGGGCTCAAGGGAGATGTGTTGAGGAACGTGCGGGAGTGCGTCGACTGTCAGAGGAACAAGGTGGAGCTGTCACATCCCATCGGTCTACTACAGCCGCTTCCCATTCCAGAAAGGAAGTGAAAGAGTGTATAAATGGATTTTATCACGGGGCTTCTAGCTATGCAGGGACAAGATTGCATTTAAGCAGTAGTTGATAAATTGACCAAGTTTGCCCACTTCTTCACCATCCAATCGAGATCTTCAGCCTCCCAGGTGGTCGAGTTATTCTTTTGGGAGGTCTTCCAATTACATGGTCTTCCCAAGACCATTGTCAATGACAGAGATAGCAGGTTTATGGGGGCTTTCTGGCAGAAGTTGTTCTGGTTGGTGGGAACAAACCTTACACCTAGCACTAGCTATCACCCCCAAACAGATGGGCAAACATAGATCGTGAATATGTGGTTTGAGGGGTAGCTACGCAACTATGTGACGGGTCAGCAGAGAGCATGGGTCAAGTGGATTCATCTCGGGGAGTTTTGCTACAACACCACTTATCACATGTCAATCAGTATGTCTCCTTTCCAAGCACTCTATGGATATGATGCACTCTATTTTTCTAACATGATGCTTGGAGATAGCAAGGCCCCAAGGCCAAAGGATTGGGTTCAAGAGAGCCATAAGATTCTCCGAGCTCTCAAGAACAACTTGCAGGTTTCTCAAAATCAGCAAAAGATGTATGTTGATAAGCACAGGGTGGAGAGACAGTTTGAGGTAGAGGACATAGTCTACCTACGTTGGCATCCATATAGAGAGTCTTCACTTAAGTAGAAGGGGGCAGAAAAACTTCGACCCTGGTTTTATGGGCCTTACAAGGTGGTCAGGAGGGTTGGAGAGGTGGCTTATGAGTTGGAGCTGCCTTTAGAGAGCTGGATCCACAACATGTTTCATGTCTCATACGTAAAAAAGGTGTTGGGGCAGCAGGTCATAGCTGCAACCGAGTTGCCTCCATTGGATAACAAGGGGCGTTTCTTTTTGACACCAAAGTTCATACTAGAGACCCAAGAGAGGAGGTTGAGAAACAGGGTGATCAGGGAGCATTTGGTCAAGTGGAAGGATTTACCGAAGGAGGATGCTACGTGGGAGAGTGAATATATTTTGCAACATCCAGCTTTGCAATTGCTTGGGGACAAGCAACATCCAGGAGGGGAGGACTATAATATCCCTTCCTAATTATTTTCCTAAGGTAAGAGGAACAATTTTTACAATTTTGTTATTTTTGGTCTAAGGAAAATTTTGGTGAAGGAAACTTAGGAAAAGTGGGTTGATGAGCATTTTAGTGGAATGTGGGGGGCACTCACCCACAAATAATACACAGCAAATGGAAGGAAATTCGATTTTCCTAAGTGAGGTCAAAATTAGAGATAGAGCCCACATGAGACTCGAGGCCAGCAAGCATAAATAGGAGAAGAGAAGCAGCATTTGGGGCCTTTTTGACAATTTGAAATTCACTGTTGCTTTGGTTGTTCAGTTGACCCACATCGTGTTGTTTAGGACAAGAGCTTCCCAAGGAGTGAAGCTCATCCTTTCTTCGGTGGACCTCGAGTGCCACCCTAGGAAGGCTTCATTTTTATCTTGAGAACAGAAGAGAGACATCCTACAGGGATTCACGCAGTTCTGGGTCAGCTAATACGCAGTAGAGGACACCACGTAGCCTTGGAGGAGCAGAGGTGTTGGGAGTTAGATTTGTGGAGTTACCAGTGGACCCACAACGTGTTGTTTAGCACAAGAGCTTCCCAAGGAGTGAAGCTCATCCTTTCTTCGGTGGCCTCAGTGCCACCCTAGGAAGGCTTCATTTTTATATTGAGAACAGAAGAGAGACATCCTACAGGGATTCACGCAGTTCTGGGTCAGCCAGTACGCAGTAGAGGACACCACGTAGCCTTGGAGGAGCAGAGGTGTTGGGAGTTAAATTTGTGGAGTTACCAGAGTGTTCCTTCACCAATTTTCAGCCTAGAGGAGTGAGGCTTCAACAGGGGAGGAAATATAAGACCCTGAACGAATCTCTAAACTCAAAGACTGGGACATCCCCTATATGACTGCGCAGTCATTGGTGTGGGTCATTTGGGGCGAGCCTTGGTCGGAGGATTAAGGAGCTGGGTTCCTAGGATTTTGGTTGGAGGCTTATTTGGAAGGGATTGCTAGCATTTTGGGTGCAAGAATTGACAGACTCAGTTACGGGTGCAGATTTTTTGTTTGGAGGAGGTCCAACCTGTGGGAGGCCAAATTTGGAAGGTCAAAACTAAGGAAAATCCTTTTTGGATTTTTCTTGGTTTGTGGTAAGGAGTCCACCCCTAATTTCACAGAATTTTCTAGGTTCTTTTGAAGGGGAAAATCAGGGTCTGGAGTCATCTAGCAGTGCAAAAACAGAGGCCCAACGTAGTTTTCTGGAGAGCAGCATTTCTACAACAGTCGGGCACTTTGGTACTGGTCACTTGAGGCTTGTAGATTCCCTTGTGCAAGCTCAGGTGAACTCTCTCCATCTTCTATTGTAATCAAGCACTCATATTTAATAAAATTGGCCAGTTTGGTGTTCCGAGCAAAATTTTTGTTATATATGTGTTTGCTGAGTAAATTTCTGTATTGAAAATTTAGGTCTCCATGCAATCCAAGGGACATTTCAAGTCAAATTCGAGCAAGGACGAGCCTAAAAGTATGGTTTGAATCATCTTTGGACCAAGCAAAGGGAGGTCGTCCACATTATAATAACCATTGGAAACGCCAACATCCTCATTCAAGCAACATTGTGCAAACAAAGTAGAAGTGTTGACTTCTTAAGAACTCAAGTTAAATTTTCAAGGAATGTCAAGCCATTCCTTCATGGAACATTATACCTGTGACCCACTAAAAGTGTGTGACCCCATAAGAGAATTTTTATCCTATGATTTGTTTAGCCAACAACCACCAATATAGACAATGTATTGTGTCATTTGATCTCTTCTCCCAAAGCCAATCATATGTCCCCTCACCCATCTGTGGAGAGTGTATGTTTGAAGGTGGGCCATCCAACTCTAAAGATATGTCTTTCATTGTGCAATCACGTTCTTATGCTTGTTTTTCCTTGGGAACTTTGGGCATAGATTATTTGGTGACTTCAAAGGAGGGCACTTCAAAGGAGGGTGGGTTTTGACTGGTAGTTTCTTTCCCTCACCTTAATGCGAGCTTAATCCTCAATCATAGTCCTATGGGATCTCCCTTATTGGCTTACATCTTCAGGAAGGGCACTACTTGGGAAACCTCGATCTTGGTAGCATGGTCTCGTTTTCCCATTTCAAATTTTTCACTAAAAGTGGGTGACCCCATAAGAGAAATTTTATCCTATCATTTGTCTTCAGCCAACAGCCCCTGACAATGACCAACATAGACGATGTATTGTGCCATTTGACCTCTGCTCCCAGAGCCAATAATATGTCCCCTCACCCATCTGTCAAGAGTGTATGTTTGAAGGTGGGCCATCCAACTCTAAAGATATGTTTTTCATTGTGCAATCACGTTCTTATGCTTGTTTCTCCTAGGGAACATTGGGCATAAATTATTGGGTGACTTCAAAGGAGGGCAAGTTTTGACTCTAGTTTCTTTCCCTCAGCTTAATGGGAGGTTAATCCTCAATCATAGTTTTGTGGGATCTCCCCTATTGGCTTACACCTTCAGGAAGTGCACTACTTTGGAAACCTCGATCTTGGTAGGATGGTCGTGTTTTCCCATTTCACATTTTTCACTCCCATCCGTGCATTACAAGACTTATCTAATCATCTTCCCTCTCTGGGTCCACATGACCAATAGGTCCACATGGCATTCGTACACCCCCTATCCTTGTCAAAATGTTTTGGTAGGGCCTGGAAATGTTACACCAGAGGTTGATGTAGCGAAAAAATAAAGTTAAAAGCATATCATGGCCACAAGCAAGAAACAAATTTAAAGAATATTATAAAATGCAAAAGATGGTCGGGACATTATATGAGCGTGTGGGAAAAAGCCATACATGAGCTCTACCCCTTCATTATGGCCATCATGTTGGTTCCAAGGGCCCCATGAGTGCCCCCACATCATTAAGGAAACCATTCACATCCCAACCCATGGTGGGCGATGAAATGCCCCACCTTAAGGGTATAATAACTAGTTATAGCATACACAACATGCTCTCATCTCCTGGAGTCCCGAGCAGTAATATAAAGAAAACTTCAAGAAAAGGAAAAAGGAAAATGAAAAAGGGTGAAAAAACAAAGGTCGGGGTAACTCATGTATCCACGATTTCTCCCTCCTACATCTATACACCTAAATATGTGGATATCCCTCATAATTACCATCCTTGAACCCATGACAATTGCCTTTGAGACCCATGTGTCCCTGTCTATCTCATCATTATTCATATGACCCATATCAATTCATGGATGTACCTTGGACCTATCTTTCCCCTTAGGGGTTGGGAACACCTAATAGGGTCGTTTATTAGCCACTCCTACCTAGGGAGGTAACACTATTACATGCTTAAAGCCCCAGTTTTGGAAGGGAAGCCCATTATGAAGACTCATTTGTGCCCTTGATTAATAATCTTGGTTCACTTGGATGCACTAATGAATTATTGTACCTCATGGTGAAGAATTGCATTGGATCCTATATGTAATTGAGAGGTGGTTTCATCATGGGTTGGGCACCTTAACTGGGTCCCAAACCAACTAGAGGATCATATTGACATTTATAGGGGATGCATTGAGATCCATGGGACTCCATTATGCGTTTGAGCATCATTTCATACCATGGGCACTCTCAGCAACTTTAACAGCTTGTTCGGTGCCCACATTACTCGCGAGATGATGCACTTGGACCAGCATGATTAGTGCAGATGATCCAAGGCCTAGACGAGTTTTGTCTCACTTTTGAGACTTGGGAGGGAAGGCAACATCATCAGAGCCCTCACTTGGAGCAGTCTACAAGCTTATATTTCATTAAAAGACCCATGAGACCACCATTTGTGCCCCGAACCCACTATGGGTCACCACACGATGATTTGCATGGAAAATTGGGGCCATCCCCTAATTCATATTTATTGGAGTCCTCTCTCTCATCATGGTACTTAGAAGACTCAACGTGGCCCTCCAACGGCCCTACATCATCATGATGTCATGAACTCGGCTTGCATATGGATGGATTTTTCATAACTTGTGATAACTACTTGGTCAGCCTATGACCAAGACTTGTTTCTAGCACATTATGTAATATCCCGAAAGGGAAATAGACAGCAATACAAGCATACGACAATATAGAAAATGCCAGAAATAGATCATAAAGCAAATACTCATAAAAATGTCGGGAATGCTAAGCCATTTTATTAATCTGAGAATATAATGAAATACAATAGATGATCAGAATGATAGCACCTATTCTTGCTCAAGGCAAGTGAAGAACTCTCTCAAAAAGACAGGAAATGGCTGCTATAAGAAATTGTGTCCCAGCTGCTGGAAAACTGCCGTAAAACTGCTGCTGCTGGAATGGACTGAAACTAGGGGCTGATCCCCTTGCCGGAATGAGCTGAAAATCTGCAGACCACCTGTACTCACCACCCCGGACAAAACCCAGAAACCATAACAAAAATGGTCAGCCTCCGAAAATCACCAAAGAAACCCTCCTCAAGGAATTACGCTGCCTCTGCAAGGCTCAGCGCAGATGCCAAATGATAATAGCTGAAACTGTGCCACAATCTCCTCAGGAAACCTCCTACTGGCAAAGACTGATCCTCTCCTCTGGATATCAACTGAAACTCCTGCAGAAAACCCCACACCGGAACACCTCCAAGTGGAACTGCGTCCTCTCTCCCAGGGACTGCGCAGTCACAAGAGAAGCCCAGCTCCTCAGCAAAACAACCAACCAAACCTTCCGCTAAAGACTGAAGAAATGACCTTACCTGAGCAGGCACTCGAAGTCCCCCGGGGCTAAGGGTGAGATCTCCGACCGGAGACACTCAACGCACTAAACAGTGCTGCAGACAGGCTAAACAGCCAGCATGCTCAAGAAGACAAATGTCTAGCTCAAATATCATCAACAACAAGAATAACAAATGAGAAGGCTCTCCCACCTTTTATAACGTTGGCCTCTCTCCAAAACCCTAACGTGGTCTCCCTCTCCTCTATGTGGTGTTGGACCCCCATGGCTCCCCATAAGTTATAACGTTGTGCTACTAGGGAGATACTTTATTTTACTTAAGTGAGTTAGACCCCTCTTCTCACTTTTATTTATTAATAAACTATAGTCGGCAAAACTATACAAAAATCGAATATTCCAATTAGCTATTGCTAATTAGGAATATTACAGTCTCCCCCGGCAAAATGTTGCTTGTCCTCAAGCAGCTGAAGTGATGGATGTTGCAGAATCTTCTCATTCTCCCAAGTGGCATCCTCATCCAGCAAAAATTGCTTGTCCTCAAGCAATGCTTGAACAAGCCTCCTCTCTAGCTGATGCTCCCCACCGATACTGCAAAATGTGCCTGGGTCTCACTGAAACCTCTCTAACCTCTGCATCACCCTGATACGAAAGGATATCTCAATGCCAGGATCCCAAAGTGACCTCTCATAGTACCAGCCAACCAATAATCCTCCCGGATCCCATCGCCACCGTGGCCAATAATCGCACAAGTCCCACGGCTCGGACTGTGCACTGCCTCTAGCTATGACCAATGCTCTAAGAGGTGAAGACCACCAACAAGCATCAATGCTCCCGGGCTCCTGCTGCGTTGTACCTGTAGCTGCATATGCTACCCCTCCAACTGCATACCAACTCATCACCTCTCTCCAATCCAAGTTGTGACTCAATCCCATGCTGATCCTGCTCTCCTGAAATTGGGATGGAGTGTTGAAGAAATGATGTCCTGTGCCACCTTGCCAGCTGGAATCTATAACCTCTGTTATGTCCAAGGGCCCCTGCTCGACTGTGCTCCCTACGAAGAATACCGTACCATCTAGAGGGTACCAACTCATGATCTCCCGCCAGTCCATCCTGGAAGAAGAATACGATGTAGCAATAACAACAACATATGGAACACGCCTGAAGTGTTGCTGCCGACCCGTAATCAACTCCCACTGCTCTACCCTGTCTGCCAATGAGAGCTGCCTGTAGAAGGAAACCCCTCTCTCTATAATGGGCCAAAGTGGGCAAGATATGCTACAAGCTCCATCGATGTACTCCTGGAGAGTACTACTCACTGAAAGTACTGCAGCTCGACCGACTGTATGTACATCTATCTGTATCTCATCAATGTGTTGGCCAAAAGATGAATGCTCCACCATATCCAATAGCTCCTGCTGTCTACTAGCCCCCTGCATAACAATCCCATCAACCTCCAACATCTCTAGAGGATATGGATCTGCAACTGCCGTCATTGTACTCAGTGTCAATGCATCTGACTGCTCCTCCTCAATGGCTGACCCCACGGTTAGCCGCATATCCATCACCAACTTGATGTGAGCCTCCATCTGGCTCTCCCCCAAAGGACTATCATGCATGATGTGCATAGCATCCTCCTCTACTGACTCAGGCTCCATCACATATAGCTCTGACTGGATCGTGCATCGCCTAGTGCATCTCCCATAGAGTCCCCTGACTGCTCACCCTGTGTACTGGAATGCAGCTCTGGTCTACTGTCTCCATCCCTGCGTGACTGCTCTCGCTCCCCAGAAGCGACCTCAACTAATCCTATGGACTCATATGAAGAAGAGTCCTCACCCTGGCATACAGGAGGAAGGCCCTCCTGTTCTTCCTCTGCCACCTCATCTGCATTGAATAGGCCATCCACCCTGTCGATGAAGTGTCGATACAATGTCTGGAGTCTAGACACATGCTGGAATGCTACCTCTGCTGAACCCAGTATCCTCTGCTCATGCATGATCTCAACATGCCCCGAGGGAAGAATGATGCATGTCTCCCTCATGACCCGCTCCCCGGGTGTAGGCTCAGCGATGACCGATGTGCCACTCCTGTAGAGGATCATCTCATCCCTCGACCTGTGGCTGTCAACTAGTAAAACAACCCAGTGCCACTGCTGAGAGGTCTCTCGCCTAGTGTGCTGAGTGTCATCCAAATATCTTGGGTAAGCCTCGCGTACCCCACTGCTTATGCCCAAAGTGCCAAAGGACAACAACAAAATCGATTGTGCCAGTGAGTGATGTAGAAGAGGGTCGGATACGTGAGTCCCCTCTGATACCATCAAGTATCGCTCATATGTCTCCTCATCGATCCTGGGTGAACTATTCCCAAAGGTAAGCCTGGTGTCCCTATCTGTGAGTCACCTTGGATGCAACACTCTAAAACCCTGCTGTGCAGCACCGTATGCCCTCGCATACCACTGATCATCCATGTACTCCTCGACATGCCACTGCACATTGAGGCATACCTCTGTATACTGCTGGATACCCCAAGTTACTACTGCACCACCCTGTACCGTCTCGTGCCATGACTGTGTCCAGGCATCGGTCACTCCTCGCATGCTCTCAATGTGATGTAGGACACTCCTACTCCACAATGCAATCCCACACACTACGGTACAACACCATGCAACTCCGTGTCCACCGGAAGTCCACTGCTCAATGCTAGAGGGTCCCACACATCCCTGGATGTGGTGTCCTAGAGCTGTGCCTCTACATGTTGGACTTCCTCCAATCAGTATCATCATCTCCACCGTCGCATCACTATACCCGCCGACAAATGGATCATCACTCCAAATCCTCCTCGAGGGGTCCGAGAAGTGAATCTCCCTATGTGTCAGTAGTGTTACCACCACTGCTTGGCTCCGCTGCGTCCTCTGTGCCCCACACAAAGGTGAAGAATCCTTGGCCCCATACAAGGCGCCATCTAGTGGCCTGCAAATGCCACCTCCTCCGACAGGCTCCTGCCAAGGTATGTTGACCACCCCATGATCCCGTGTATAAGTGTCATACCAAGACAACCTAGGAAGTCTTCCCATAAATTGGTTGGCCACTGGAGCTAACCAAAACTCCCCTAGCAAATGTGCATGCTCAACTGCTAGGCCAACTGTACCCTCCAAGACATAGTCAATCGACCTGCCTGGAAAATGATAGGTGATCCCACCTAGATCCCAATGCCAATCTGGGGTTCCTGTACTCCCAGCACCTGGAAACTCCTGCTGAACTATACTTGGGTCCACCACCATCTCCATAACCCACTCCACTCGGTACCAACTCAAAATCTCTCGCCATCCAACCTCAACATGTGGATGTTGTACCCTGTGCAACTCTGGTCGTCTCATACCGCTATCCAAGTCAACGTATGAGATCTGACTAGGTGGCTTCGTCTCTCTCTCCAATGGGAAGAGGTAGCCCAACAACGCTGCTAGTCCCGTCCATGCATGCCTGAAGGGGAATGAACTGACGCTCCAACGTGCCCTCTGGTTGTACCATTAGGGAATCTAGTCGTTCCCCAATGCAAGCCAACTTGGCTGCCGACTTGGCACAAGCCACTCTCATGCCCTCCAACTCCTTGTCCTGCAACAAAATGGCCTCCCGTGCTGACGTGGCCTTCCCTTTCAAAACTCGAAGATCTGCCCGAAGCCGATGATACCGCTGTCTGTGACCATCATCCAATCCCTCTGTATCTCCTAGTGCCTCATCGAATGTGGATACATCTCCTGTCGCCTCACCAATCTGTTGTGTGCTACTACCACTCGAAGACTCGGACACGACTCCGGTCATCACCTCAATGGATGGCTCTACTGGTGTAGGCTCTACCTTCTCCACTACGATATCAACCGGCACGGTCAAGGAGGTCTCTAATGAGGGTGAGTCCTCTGTCACACTAGGTGTATCTTCGAACTCCCTACAATCCTGTGTGCTCACATCCTCCAAGTGCGAGGTAACCATTTTGATGGTTTCCCTCTCCGATACTCGGTCAAGCTGGAAAGAGGTATCCAACTTCTCCACCTAAGCTTTTTCTGAACGCTTGGATGACCCGTCAAATGTCGGTAAATGGAATCTGCCCACTATGCGCTGTAAGCCCCCGTCATGTGAGTGCCTGTTCCCTCTGTGAAAGTTGCGGGGTCTGCTATCCCACTGGAGCTGGACAAAATCTCTGAATGGAAGGGCATCCCTGAACTCCTGCCCATATGCCTGATACTCGGCGAAATAATCACCCATGTGGCCAGGCTCTAGCTCCTGCCGTGCTCCTGCCCCTGTGTCTGCACCCAGAAAAGTGGGCATAGTGGAACGTGTGGGTGTATGTGATGCCATACACTGAGTGGCATCATGCTCCGGCAAATGGTGGGATGTGTCTGATCCCTCGCCAATCTGGAAACCCCTTGGGGTTTCACACTGTCTAGCCTCCACAGCAGTGAATCTCTGTCTCATCACCTCAATCTGCCTCGACAGATCCTGTACTGATTTGAGGAGCATCTCCCCAAATCTCTTTGCACCATCATCACCTGCCATCGGCTCCTCCTGCTATGTGTCTACAGGCTCCTCATGAAATGGCACTGCTGCTCCAAAACTATACTGCGGCTTGTCTTCGGCCTCTGACTTATCCACTGAAAACTACTCAGAAAATTCTAGGAACTTGGGAAGGTGATCCTTGCCCAAAACCCAGAAAAACCTCAAAAGGGTTTTTTCTAATTCCAAACTTCAAAATTTGACCCTTTGTATTTTGGCTCTTTTTCCAATTTCGTTTTTGGTACTGCAACTGCTATTGCTCTCCAAAATTCCAGCAAACCTCTGTATGAACTCTTTCCCGATGTCATAGACCATAGGCTGAGCCAGAACTATGCTTTGATACCACTTTAATATCCCGAAAGGGAAATAGACAGCAATACAAGCATACGACAATATAGAAAATGCCAGAAATAGAACATAAAGCAAATACTCATAAAAATGTCGGGAATGCTAAGCCATTTTATTAATCTGAGAATATAATGAAATACAATAGATGATCAGAATGATAGCACCTATTCTTGCTCAAGGCAAGTGAAGAACTCTCTTAGAAAGACAGGAAATGGCTGCTATAAGAAACTGCATCCCAGCTGCTGGAAAACTGCCGTAAAACTGCTGCTGCTGGAATGGACTGAAACTAGGGGCTGATCCCCTTGCCGGAATGAGCTGAAAATCTGCAGACCACCTGTACTCACCACCCCGGACAAAACCCAGAAACCATATCAAAAATGGTCAACCTCCGAAAATCACCAAAGAAACCCTCCTCAAGGAATTACGCTGCCTCTGCAAGGCTCGGCGCAGATGCCAAATGATAATAACTGAAACTGTGCCACAAACTCCTCAGGAAACCTCCTACTGGCAAAGACTGATCCTCTCCTCTGGATATCAATTGAAACTCCTGCAGAAAACCCCGCACCGGAACACCTCCAAGTAGAACTGCGCCCTCTCTCCCAAGGACTGCGCAGTCACAAGAGAAGCCCAACTCCTCAGCAAAACAACCAACCAAACCTCACGCTAAAGACTGAAGAAATGACCTTACCCGAGCAGGCACTCGAAGTCCCCCGGGGCTAAGGGTGAGATCTCCGACCGGAGACACTCAACGCACTAAACAATGCTGCAGACAGGCTAAACAACCAGCGTGCTCAAGAAGACCAATGTCTAGCTCAAATATCATCAACAACAAGAATAACAAATGAGAAGGCTCTCCCACCTTTTATAACGCTGGCCTCTCTCCAAAACCCTAACGTGGTCTCCCTCTCCTCTACGTGGTGTTGGACCCCCATGGCTCCCCATAAGTTATAATCACAAAGCATTAGGAGATACTTTATTTTACTTAAGTGAGTTAGACCCCTCTTCTCACTTTTATTTATTAATAAACTATAGTCGGCAAAACTATACAAAAATCGAATATTCCAATTAGCTGTTGCTAATTAGGAATATTACACATTATTTTATAATTTGGGGGGCTCATTAGGCTAATTTGATTTAGAGACTTATATAAATAGAAGTGAGTCTTATTTGTGACAGCTCATTAGACTAATTCGATTTTGAGAGACTCATATATATAGAAGTGAGTCTCATTTGTGAGAACTCGTCATCATCACTTAGGATTTTTTCCCTCTTCAGGAATTGGCACTTTTTCTCTTAGAATATTTGGAGTATTTTAGATGCACTATGATATTTGGAGTTCATTTTGATCTTGTCTTGGAGCTACCTCTTGAATATGGATGGTTATGTTGCATGACTAGTTTGTAAGTTCTCTTACTGATGAAATCTTTCTTTGCAAATTGTATAATGTATGTAATTGCTGCAAGTCAAATAAATGCTATTGTACCCTAATTTTGTTGAAGATCATTTTGAAAGCTATTTGGTTGGCTCTTGCATATGTTATTCATGATATAACATGCAATGAATGTTCCTAGTGATGAAATGTTATTTTCTTCATAACACTCCATATTATAATAGTAGGAAATTGTTGATAGGTGGTAACGAGGGAATCATCTTTTAGCCTCCTTGAAGACAAATTTAGCTTATCTAACACATCTAGGACTCCATAAACCCAAAGGAGAAAGCGCTGGCCTAAATCATTTGATGATCAACTTCTCTTTATTGCATCTTTTCTCCTCCCAAAGTTTCGACACCTCTTTCCTTGGACGGCTAGCTAGGGCATCAAGCGAAATCTTGTAGGGGAGGAATTTTTGGATTCCATTCAAACAATACCCTTCCTTGAGGTCTTGCCTTAAGGATATCAAATTTTGTTTTATTTCTCACAGTGATTCATCCATAAATTCTTGTGCTCTAGGCGTTCCCCTGAAGGGAAACCTAGATAGTATTTCCTTGGACATGTGACTTTCTTGAGGGTTGTATGAGCATTGTATTCAATGGAATAAAACATAAAAAAACTCTTTCTCCTCCCTTGCCTTGACCCAGTAAGTGCCTTGGACATATTTCTTTTCACGTTACTCATAAAACCCTAGGTCTAGCACAAGTCTTTCGTAGGTCTCTCAAGAGGAGCGAAGAGCCTTTTCAAAGTTCCAAATCATCACATAAATCTTCTTGAGAGGTCATGCCTCATATTCTGGAAACTTGACCTTAGGCATACCTATTATCATTATAAATCTGAAGCCCTTAACCATGATATCCTCCTAGATCTTTCTTGGAGAGCCTTTAGCTTCCTTGAGGCATTAAACCATTATTGCATCTCTCCTTGAATGGGATTAGTGGAATCATTTCACACCTAAATCATTGACCTATTCATTCCTAGTGATTCCCATCTTGCCGAGATGACTCCCATCGGTGAAAGTCCGTAAAGAGAAGGGGACCTTGACTAAGGTGACTGTGGGTCATTATCCCATTATTGTCACTTAGTCTAGTAGTTGTCCCTTAGGTTTCCCTTCCCTAAGGCCCTACTAGATTGTGTGGTAGCAGTGCCCTTAGGTCAATTCATACATCCTTTGGTCAAATCAAACCACTAATTGGTGGGACATCTCACCTATTTTGAGAATTTTAAGGAATGTAATGAAATAACTTGTAGTTTGACTTAGTTTGTGAAGCATATTGTGGATGAAAAGTCGCTTGTTTTTTCAAGAAAAAGGAGGAAAGATGTTGAGATCCTAATATATAAATAGAGAAAACTCCCTCCCTTGTAGATTGTTATAAATTGTTGAGAACATTTCTCCATGTGAAACATTCTCAAAAAATATTTGGTGTTCATCATGAATTATCATTCTTGGTTGATTTCACATAATTCTTAAGGCAATTTGTAGATAACTAAAGAATACTACAAAAACTAACTAGATCTATCAATTTGAAGGGAAACTTCATCACTTGTTGAGGGATGTCCAGGGTTTTACTCACACATCTCTCTTGAGTATCACATTGACACCCCTGGGGGAAGCATTTAGAGCCATTGGACTCCCATCATGTGTAGAGAATCATTCCATTTCATGGGCACCCTTAACACCTTAAGCAGTCTTCTCATTGACCTACATTATTCACGAGATGATGTGCTTGGACCAGTGTCCCCCAACTGGCTTAGCATTATATGGCAGTTGATCCAAGGCCCAGAGGAGGTTTGTACAAGTGGTGCATGTCGTTAGAGGAAGGCCCATAATGTAGTGAAAAGTATGGATTGGGAATTTCCCTAATTAATAGGGACTAATTACCCAAGGAAATTGTGCAAGGAAATATGGATCCTAGACGGTATAAAGTTAGCTAAGTATTGAACCATGCTTGTTTAGGAATCATTGGAATAGATAGAGATAGTGCTGAGGTTTCTCAGCTTGGAGAAAAGCATTGTAATCTTCTAATATTATTTGGCTTGTGCAATATACATATAGCATGGTTTTTAGCAAAGGATTTCCCTTGAGACATGGGAGGGCAAGTACCATCGTCAAAGCCCTCAATATTAGAGCATGAGAGGGTATTCTATCATCAGGAGACCCATGAGACCAATTTCATTGCCCCAAACTCACTTTGCGACTGCACATGATGACTTGCATGGAGACTAAGGGGTCATCCCCTTGTTCATGATTTATGGAGCCCTCTCACACACTTTGGCACCAAGAGGACCCAATGTGGCCTTCCAACATCTTGACATCAGCATGACATCATCAATTCAGCTAACAATCGGATGATTATTTCATAATTTGTAAAAGATACTTGGTCGGCTTGTGACCAAGGCATGCATTTTGCACATTTTTATTATGTTAGGCCCCTTGGGCTAATAATTCGACATACTAGGTCTCATATAAATAAAAATCAACTTCATTTGTCTTGGATCATCATCACACTTGGGAATTTCGACCTTCTTGGCAAATCCACACTTTTTCTTTGGATTAGCTATTGGATGTCTTGGATGCATTTTGATATTTGGAGCTGAAATTCGATTTTCTTTGGAGCTATTTCTTGATTTTTGGATGGATATATCATATTGTCATTTTGTAAGTGCCTCTTGTTGAAGTTTCATTCTTGAAAAATGTTTGATGTATGGAAATGTTGCAACTAGATTAATGTTATATTGTGCCCTAATTTTTGAAGATTTTTTGAAAGCTATTTGGTTGGAAATTGCATATGATACTCATAGAATGACATGTGATGAATGGTTCCCAGTGGATGAAATTTCGTTTTTCCTCCATAAAACTCCATAAATTTTGAGTGGGTAGTTGTTGAGGGTTGGTAGCTAGGCCATTAATACTTGACCTCCTTAAAGACTATCATGGCGAATATAAAGCATCTAGGACTCCATAAGCCAACAAAGGAGAAGGCACTAATCCAAGCCATTTCCTAATCAAATCCTTCTTTCTCCATATTTTCTTCTCCCAAAGTTTCGGTCCCCTCTTTGGAGTGTAAAAACTCTAGTAAAACTTGATAAATATATATTATTAATGATGAAAGATGAGATGATTACAATGAGGGATCACCTAGGATTTAAATAGCCTCAAGGTGTCCCTTGGCGAAGAGGCATGATCTTTGATCATGCCCTTTCAGTTAATAAAACCTAATATAACTATATCTAACTAATAATTAATAAAATATTCATAACATTGCCCCTCTCTTAAAGATGCTTTGTCCTCAAAGCATATGTAATCGATGGACAACGTTTGACGAATGTCTGGTTTCCGCGAGCGGCGAGCTCGTGCTTCCCATATTTTAAAAAGGTCATGGAGCATAGTCTCGAGTTCAGTCTGTTGTTGATCCGGATAGTGAAAATATCTGATATCGACAGGGTCGGATCCTGTCTTGATTTCTGGAGACTCTTCATGGCTCCCTTTTGAAGATAACATTTCTAACTGCTGACATTGTACTGTAGATACGACTTGATTTCCTGGGGCTTGGAATCCATACAACTTGTATTTCTGCCCTTTCCACTTAAAACTTATAAACTGCTTCTGATGGTTGGCAGAATAAGTACCTAGAGTTCGTAGCCATTGAATTCCTAAGACTACATCTACTCCTCGTAATGGAACGGTGTAGAACGGAGATTTTAAATGAAAGTCTTTAATCTGCAATTTGACTTTATGGCATTTTCCTACTTGTTCAATCTTCTTACCGTCGGCCACCATTACCTTCATATTAGGCATGGGAAAAGTAAAGAGGTTGAGTCTTTTGGCCATGGTGGAATCTAGAAAATTATGCGTGCTACCTGTGTCTATTAGAACCATTACATTGTTGTTCTTAATATGTCCTCTTAACCTTAGGGTTTGAGGTTGTAATATGCCTGTCATAGCCGATAAGGACACTTGCGGAATAGTTTCGCCCTCCACTTCTGGAGAGAACTCTAAATTATCTTCTAATCCTTCTATACACGAATCAGTACTGTTAGTGTCGTTAGTTGCTTCACAACTGTATAGATTTTTTGCTTTTCCATTAGCACATCTGTGCTTAGGGTCCCAGTTTTCACCGCAACGTTTGCACTTGCCCTCTCGTATTCTTTGTTTTTCCAGACTAGATTTTTCGTCTTCACGAGGATGGACAAGGACATATGTTGTGTCAACTACATTTTCAGATTGAGGAAACTGTCGTCTCGAATATACTTTTTCTGGTTTTGATAATCTTTCCAATTTCTTTTCAGCAGCTTTTGCTTTTTGCCTTGCTACTTCTACAGACGTGATTTCATGTAGTTCTAGCTCTTCTTGTATGTGGACTTTAAGTCCTGAGATGTAAGACTGGATTAGACGAGATTCCGACAATCCGGGTACTCATGTTGCCAAAGTCTCCCATTCTCGCGTGTACTCATCCACATCTCCTTTTTGGCGTAATTTGATAAACGTTGAAAAGAACTTTTCTTCTTTTATGCCTTGAAACCTTTTGAAGAACACATCCTTAAATTTCCTCCAACTGATAGCGAGCGTCGTCTTTTTCCACCACATATACCAATTATATGCTTCCCCTTCCATTTTCATGGAAGCATGTTTAATTTTTTCATCATCACTAGTAATGTCATAAATCTCAAAATATTCTTCCGCTTTATTAAGCCATGCAACGCTATTCTTTTCATTACCATCAAATTTGGGTAGGTCGATCTTGGCTTTGCGTTGATATGATAATGGTGGAACAAGAAGGGGATATTGATTAGCGAATGCATTCCAAAGTTGCTTATTTTGAAAATCTGCATTACTGTCTTCTTGATGATGTGGGGAATCAGTTTTTTCCTGATGCTCTCCGGAGTTCCCTGAATCTGCGGAATTGTTTTGTTGATTTTGTTCCCTGTTAGGAGATGTTGGGGATTGTGTCTGAGTTAGCTTATCTATCTTATCATTCAGCGTACTGAAGAGTTCTGTCATATTGTTCATTGCTTCGCCATGCTCTGTCATCTTGTTCATTGCTTCGTTCAGCTTTTCTGTGGCCTCGTGATGATTTAGCCACATTTGTCTTTCTATTCGATTTGTTGTATCATGAACCCTTTTGATGTCGTTGGAATGCCCTGCAATTGTACCTTCCAGATCGACTAATCGCCTTCCGAATTCTTCAGAATTATTATTAATTTGTTTCTCAAGATCTCCCAATTTCTTCTGGAATTCCGCCATCGACATTGACGACGACATCGAGCGTGTATGAGGTGGGGAATACCTTTCTGCCAGTTTCTCCTCTTTTTTTCTTTAAAATTAATTAATTTTTTTTTTTTTTTTGAATTAATTAATTAACTAATATTTAATTAATTAATTAATTAATATTTTTTTTTAAATTATATAATTATTATATATATATAATTTTTAATTAAAAATTATATAATATATATAATTTAATTATATAATTATTATATATATATATATATATAATTGTTAAATGGAAATTATATAATATATAAATAAACTATATAATTATAATATATATATATAATGATCAATTAATTTATATAATATATATTTTATATAATTAAAAAAAATCGTTTTTTTTTTTTAAACTTTGCCCGTTCACAACAAATCGATTTATACTTTTAACAAATCGATTTTTTTTTTAATATATCGATACCTGTTCCAAAGTAAACGTTGCGTTGTTCACCGTTTGACCACTGTTCCGAATTAAACGTTGCATTGTTTCACCGTTTGACCACTGTTCCGAATTAAACGTTGCCCTGTTCATATACTTTTACAAATCGATTATACCGTGGCTGTGGGTTAAATGACGTGGCTGTGGGTTTTTTTTCCTGTCGTAGTGGGCAGTGGGCCGGCAGAATCTAGCTCGAGAAACTAGAATATCCCTGCACGGGTCAGACTTTATCACCAACCTCCACGAATTATTCGATTTGTTATGGTTGCCACCACGCAGTGGGTTAATGACGTGCGGGTAGTTATAGTCTCAGTCAGACGGATGTGTGATGGTTACGGTTTGGCCAATAATTGCAACTTACGGCGTTTAGTGCTGTACATAAAGCTTCCGAAGACACAAATTGTTCGCTAGAGTTGGATTTTGTTGTTTTGATGTGCTAGTGACTCAGATATTTCTCAACGACCTCTCAGCTAAGGAGTTGCTGCAGGACTGGAACGATGGAGGCCAAGAAGCGTAGGAATTGCAGTGATAAAGGGTGAAGGAATGAGCGTGTGGCGTTGGGAAAAAAAAATTGCAGAATTTTTATTTTTTAAAACAGTTGCTGTGGGGGGAAGAGGGGATGAGCGTGAGAGGGTGAGCGTTGAATGTGAGGGAATTATGAATCAGGGTTTGTGAGCAAAGGCAGAGTGGCGTGAGAGAGCAGAAGGGGTTGGGTAAAAATCTGTGATTTTTGGAATTCCCTTTGATTCCTAAATTCTGATGATCACACAGATCCAAAGAGCGATGGCCCCGATACCAATGGAGTGTAAAAACTCTGGTAAAACTTGATAAATATATATTATTAATGATGAAAGATGAGATGATCACAATGAGGGATCGCCTAGGCTTTAAATAGCCTCAAGGTGTCCCTTGGCGAAGAGGCATGATCTTTGATCATGCCCTTTCAGTTAATAAAACCTAATATAACTATATCTAACTAATAATTAATAAAATATTCATAACACTCTTCTTGGATGGCTAGATTAGGGCATAGAGTGATATTCTCTAAAGAGTGAAAGGGTGGATTCCGAGATCATAGACTTCAAGCTTATGGTTTCAGCTGCAAGACCTCAAATTTTGACAAATATCCCTTGTGTTTTCATCCATAAAAACTCTAGCCCGAGGTGTTCCCTAGAAGGGAAACCCTAGTTCGAATTTCCTTGACTTGGGGACTTCTTCGAGGGTTGTCTGAGCTTAGTATTCAATGGAATAAATCATAAGAAGCCCTTTCTTCTCCTTGCCTTGATCTCGGGAGTAACTTTAACCCCGATAATTCATAAAACCCTAGATCTCGTGCAAGTATCTTCTAGGTCTCTTATAGGGAGCAAAAACCCTTATGAAGTGCCATATTATCATATCAAGCTTCTCTTAAGAAATCCTACTACCTCATCACCTACTACCTCAAACCCTAGAACATCAATTAAATATGATTGTTTATCTACCGGGATTCCTCCCATTGGTGAAAGTCCATAAAGAGTAGGGGACACTGGTTGTGGTGACAGTGGGACATTGTACCATTGTTATCACTTGGTTTAGCTCTTTGACCCATATGCTTTCCCACCTTAGGGCCTGCTAGATTGTGGTAACATAGCCTAAAACATAAAAGTAAATGGCTTGCAACATACAAGGAGGCGATAATAATAGCAAATCTCAATGAGGTTGAGAAGTGAGTGAAGGTGAGAAGAGGAGAAGGAAGGTGAAGTGGAAAAAGGTAGGGATGAACTAGTGGAGGAAAGAGAGATCAAAGTGACTGAAGCCAGGACCAAAAAACTGAACCAAATACACAAGAGGGGAAAACAATAGAGATGAACAACTGAATCCAAGAAGTAAGAGGTGGCACACTAGTTGAGATAGAATATGAAACATGTGAGAATTGACAACTCTGGAGCACAAATAGTAAAGGAAGAAGAAAAAGTTGACGATCCTGGTGTTGAACTGGGGAATGCAATAAACGAGTGGAAGCAAGCATTGGAGCAATGGTTGGAGATGTGATCCCATAGCTGCAGTCTATAGGATGCGAAAACCAATACCAAAGTTGCTAATAGGCAAAGGAGAGGCATGGTGATTGGTCCCATTTAAGGAGAAGTCATCTCAAGTCGGGCCCTACTCGAGAAGACGACCTAGAGAGACCCATTAGTGGTGATGTAGCCTAGAAAAGGGGCAAGCAAAGGAGACAGATAAAGAGAATATAGGAGAAAGGGTTCATTAGTAAAAGTATGAATGGGGGTGCTATTAATTTGTTTAGAAACCCTCAACATATAAGCCCTAGGTTTCTCTCACAATGGTCCCTCCCAAAAACAGAGTGTCACTCAACTTTGTAGACTATATTAATTATGGAAACCTTATGAGGTTAGTATAATCCACAAGCCACTAGAGAAAGTTAGTACTAGAAGGAAAGGATTTCATTCAGCATTCGATGGGTAAGGAAAAGAGAAGAATAGTATGGGAAAGAAAGCATCATTTAACATTCTTATCTCCTACGGTGATATGCGAGCATCAGGAGGTGGATATACTATGACTAATGATTTATGGGAGCACTTGTTTAGTAGCCCTATAAAGGTGATCGCTTATTGTACTTTTCCCCTCACTTTCCCATTATCTCAATGCACTTTTTGTTCCCCAAATCAACCATATCCATATGTATGCACATCATTTTGGCCATGACCATCATTCTTCATGGAAGTCTCATAGTTTGTGATGCATCTGGGCTTCCTATTGCAGTGACCCATATCCTCCAAGGGAGTGAAAAGATTTCTTGCGACCTCCAAGTCAAGAATAATCAGCTCCAAGTCAAGGCATTGTTAACTTCTCCTAATCTTCAAAATGTACTTTGATCATTTTCCAATCGAGTGCTTATACTTGTTTATTTTGTTCATTTAGTATCGATAAAGGGATGATTTAGAGGATTGAACGATCTTGACTGTAAATTTGTTCTCTCACCTTACTAAGGGGGTTAATGTTTAGCCCCAGTCTAGTGGGACCTCCCTTAAGGCCTTAGGGTTGTAGGAGGGGCACTACTTGGGAAATACGGATTGAAATAGCATGTTCATCTTTCCCTACATCATATTTCCCACTTTCTATAACGCATTACAAGCCCCTTATACCACCTCCATTCTTCGGGTATAACTTGTCATTGGTTCATTGGGATTTGGCACTCTCTTGTCCACACTCCTTGAGTAGGAGAAACATTGCCTGGGGGTTGATGCAGCTAAAAAAATGGAAAAGCATATTATGGCCACAATGAAAGAAAAAGAAGAAAATCAAAATGTAAAAGATGCTCAGGATAGAAGTTAGTGCATGGGAAAAATACTAGCATGAGCTCTACCCTCCTCATTGGCCATCACCTGGTTCCTGAGCACTTGATATCCCATTTCATTAAAAGGAACCCTTTCATGTCCCAACCCTGATGAGATATAAATTTTCCAATCTCAAGGGGTAAAATCAAATGATAAATCATAAGAGCAAGCTCTCACCCTTAAGTTATGCACCCAAATAAAAAGCATTATGATGAAAAAGTAAAAGGTGCACTAGAGGGGTGGAAAAAGTAGGTCGAGCAAGGAAACTCGTGTCTCCACAATTTCTCCCTCCATTTACATCTATACACCCAAGATGTGGACTCCCCATCAGCTAGTCCCCTTGACCATGGCACTTGCCCATGAAGCCTTTTCCCCTTTGTTGCCATTCATCTACACTAACACTTATTGATTGAGAGCTCGACCTTGGAAATGCCACATCCCCTTGGATTAACCATTAGCCACCTCTATCAAGGTAGCGAGCACCTTTACGGGCCTTAGTCTAGTTAGATATCGGAAGGTGATCCAAGTTTGAAGTATTAATATGCCCTTAACATACAAGTTTGGTCCACTTAGATGCTCATATGATCCTAGTCTCTTATGAATGGTTGCTTTCATTTGAGTTCATGTAAGTCTTGTTAGGTGGTCCACAGTAGCACAAGCCTTGAGAGCACCCACTCCAGAGGTACCTAGGCACTCCAGAGAGATCAATGACATAACAGATGTAGCATTGCCCAATTACTTCAAAGCATTGGGCATTATGATGACTTGAGTTGATGATACATGTCCCAGAGCACCCCTAGGACCTAGGACGTTGATCTTCTTCGACCCAGCACAAAGGATTCTTGATGATTGCACCACTAGACCCAGCAAGCACCCAGGCTGGCCTTAACACTACCTAATCGGCAGGCCATGATTTGAAGCTCGGATGAGGATGGTCTTCCATGAGATGATTGGTGAGGACTCGTTGCACCTAACAGAGCCCTAGCGTTGGAGAAAAGAGACCTTGAATTGACCATTGGAGACCCATGGGGATGACGTGGTGACACCCCAACTAGATTTGGGACCCCTAAGGTGGATTTGAGGAACACTCCTCAAATGATGGATGATCCTGGAACACAGACACATTTTCAACCTTCATCTCACCATGACATGAAATTTGGAGCCCAAAAAAGGCATGACGTCAACATTATGAGGCTTATAGCTCACAGGTGTGGGTCATTTATGACATATTTTAGCAATGAGTTAGTGGTTTGGCTTGTAACCCAACGTTTACTTGTTGTCAAACTTGTTTTACAGGCTTCTTAATTAGTTGAGGTAGACCTCCTATAAATAGACGTCAACATTATGAGGCTTATTGCTCACAGGTGTGGGTCATTTATGACATATTTTAGCAATGAGTTAGTGGTTTGGCTTGTAACCCAACGTTTACTTGTTGTCAAACTTGTTTTACAGGCTTCTTAGGCTAATATTAGTTGAGGTAGACCTCCTATAAATAGACGTCTCTCCACATCATCACTTGTGGACTATTTCAGCCTCCTCATAAGATTTTGGCCTGGTTGTTGTAGCCTTGTATTCTTGTGCAGATGTGATCTTTGTGGATGATTTTGCTATTGGAGACTAGCTCTTATTGTGGAGACATCACTTTAGGAAAATAAAGGATGTGTTCATGCATATCTTGTGAGTATATTTATTATTGATTATCTTTTGATGGTTATTGCATAAAATTATTCACAAGATGATGCGCTTGGACTAGTGTGCCCTAGTCAACTTAGCATTATATGGCAGTTGATCCAAGGCCCAAAGGAGGTTTTTCTCATCCCTTGACAAATGGGAGGGCAAGCACCATCATTAGAGCCATCAGTATTGGAGCATCATAGATTATTCTATCATCAGGAGACCCATGAGACTATTTTTTGTGCCCCAAACTCACTTTGGGGCCCCACATGATGACTTGTATGGAGGATGATGACTTGTATGGAGAGTTTTATGGATCCCCTTTGTTCATGATTTATAGAGCCTTCTCACACACTTTGGCACCAAGAGGACTCACCGTGGTCGTCCATCGGCCTTACATCAGCATGATGTCATCAATTCAACTAGCGGTTGAATGGATATTTCATAATTTGTAAAAGCTACTTGGTTGGCTTGAGACCAAGGCATATATTTTGCACATTTTGACGATGGTCATGTGTGTAATATTCCTTTTCAGGAATATCTATCACACACAAGCAACTCTAAACCAAAGATGGACTAGAGGGGCTTTTACCAGATATTTCACCTCTGAAGAGAGGATGAGATCTGGAGGCTGCCTGGCCCTTTCCAGACTTTGTCTATAGAGTATAGAGGAAACACATCAACGGGGATATTAACTGGAATATCCCAAAGGGAAAATGGACAGTATTATAGAGCATACAACAAGATACAAAATGATATCAACTGAACATGAAGCAGATACACATGAAATAGAGAGAATATTGAGCCATTTTATTATATTGAGAAATAGAAATGAGTACAAGAGGTGATCAGAGTGATGGCACCTCGACTTGCACCAAGCAAGTGTAAAAATACTCTCAGAAGATCAATGGAATGGCTGCTCTCTGCTCTGCGTCCAAGTTGCTGGAAAACTGTCGTGCTGCTGCAACTGCTGGAATGGAATGAGTCTTTGGGGTTGTTCCCCAACTCGGAAAATGCTGAAAATCTGGGAATGGCCTCCTCTCCCAAAACCCAGAGAGCTTTTCGAGAATGGCTGACCCCGGAAAATACCTCCTTTGAGGCACTACGCTATCCCCCAAGGGAAAACGCTGACCCTGAAGGCAACACTGCAAAATATGGCCTCTTCCTCTACAAAATGTCTCCAATAGGTAAGGGTTGATCCCTTCCCTAATCCTCTGGTCTGAATCCACCCAAATCACCTCAATCCGGAACGCTCCCCAACTAGAACTGCATCCTCCCTCTGCAAGACTGTGTTTTTCCTCCAAGGAATGCTCCTCAATGACTGAAGCTCTGATCTCTCCCAAATATCTCCAATAGGCAAGGGTTGGCCCCTTGCTCACTTCTCCGGCCCGAATCCTCCAAGATGACACCAATCCGGAGCTTTCCCAAAATGAACTGCGTCCTCCCTCTCAAGACTGCGCAGTCTATGAATGCACTGCTCCTCCACAACGAAGGCAACCACAAATCCTCCTGCAAAAATGATGGTAGAATACCTCACTCGAGCAAGCATTCGAAGTCTCCCGGGGCTGAGGGTGGGATCTCCGAACGGAGACACCCGGTGTACTGAACAGTACATGCAGACTAGCTAAACAGCAAGCGTGCTCAATGTCTAGAGACAATCTCCAAAATGCATAATCATCAATCATGAGAGAAATGAAGTAGCCTCTCCTCTATTTATCTTGGGTGAGCCTCCCTCTCTCCTTGGCCCCACCATGCTACGTTGCCTCTCTTTGGCCTATGCTGCCAACTCAACTGCACTGGCTGGGCCCACATTGTCTAAGTGTGCCACCCCTCTTCGTTGTCACTTAGCCCCCTTGGCCCACCTTGACCACAACGTTATATCTCCTAAGTGACTTTAGGGAGTGCGTTTTATCCTAAGTGAGTCATATTCTCCTTTTCACCCACTTTATTTATATTTTAACTTTATACAGGAAAAATTAGTCAAAATTAATATTTCCAATTAGCTGCTGCTAATTGGGAATATTACAGTCCTCCCCGTCAAAAATTGCTTGTCCTCAAGCAATGCCTAAACAACATCCTCTCTAGCTGATGCTCCCCACCATCACTGTAAAATGTGCTTGGGTCCCAGATGGACCACTAAATCTTCCCTGTCCTCTATATCACCCTGATATGGAGGGATCTCTCAATGCCGAGATCCCAAGCCATCCTGTCCAACATGAAGCCCCACCTACTCCACTCACCATCCTGCCATGCTAATGAAGTCCACCACTTCATCAATGACTCACTAAAGCCCGATGGAAGATATTCAGGATCTCCCCATGTAGTATACAGCGCACCCATAGAGGTTATCAAGCTGTGTAGAGCTGTAATGCTCAAGTCCCCTGCTAATCTCAACGAGCTACCACCATGTTGGTGTTGCGCTACTCTGATCATGAGATACTCTCCGTCATGCGCAGACTGTATCCCCCTCTTCGGAGACCTAGTGGCAGGAGATCTATGAGAAAAAATCTCATCCGACCCAGGCATCGCCATGATGCCAATGCCTACCCCTCCGAATGCAGTTCTGAATCTATGCAGCAACAGAGAAAGTCTGCCTTGCCATCCGATGGAGGCCTCTATGTACCCCCATATGCCAACCCAACAATGAACTAGACCACTCTCTGTCCTGATTCCAACCATCATGAGACAGAATGGGCTATCAATCAACTGAATCTCTGCATCCCATAGTCGGACCTGCTGCACCATAGCTCTGACAACTACGGGAATCCTTCCGTGCCTCATCTCTAGTCCCTGCTCGTGACCAATATAGAGAGTCCATATATCATGGGAAAATATGATACATGCTAACCTGCCCTGTGTCGGCCACTGTGTAGTACCGATGCTCGCTGGAAGCCATATGTGACAAATAGCCACCCCCTGAATGCAATCAATAGATAGATATATGATACTCCCAATTGACTCAAGGTATGTGGATCCCTCCTATATCTGCCAACCATCTCCACTGAATATGCCATCCACCCTCTCGATAATGTGCCGATACATTGTCTGGAGCCCAGACACATACCGGGATGCTACCTCTGTTGTACCCAGTATCCTCTGCTCTTTTCTCATGCATGGTCTCGACATGCCCTGAGAAAAGAGTGACGCATGTCTCCCTCATGACCTGCTCCCCAATCGTAGGCTCAGCGATGACTGATGTGCCACCCCGGCAGAGGATCTTCTCATCCCCTAACCTGTGGCTGTCAACTAGCGCACTGTCCCAGTGCCATTGCTGAGAAGTCTCTCCCCTAGTGTGTTGAGTGTCATCCAAATATCTTGGGTGAGCCTCGCGTACCCCGCTGCTCATGCCCAAAGTGCCAGAGGACAACAACAAAATCAACTGTGCCAATGAGTGATGTAGAAGAGGGTCAGGTGCGTGAGTCCCCACAGATACCGTCAAGCATTGCTCATCTGTCTCCCCATCGATCCTGGGTGAAATACCCCCAAAGGTAAGCCCAGTGTCCCGGTCCATGAGTCTCCCTGGAGGCAATACTCTAAGACCCTGTTGTGCAGCACCGTATGCCCTCGCATACCACTGATCATCCATGTACTCCTCGACATGCCACTGCACACTACGGTACACCACCATGCAACTCCATGTCCCCCGGTAATCCACTGCTCAATGCTAGATGCTCCCACACATCCTTGGATGTGATGGCCTAGATTTGTGTCTCTACATGTCGGACCACCCCCAATCGGTATCATCACCTCCACTGTCGCATCGCTATACCCACCGACGAATGGATCATCACTCCAAACCCTCCCCGAAGGGTCCAAGAAGTGAATCTCCCTATGTGTCAGTAGTGATACCACCACTGCTCGGCTCCACTGTGACCTTTGTGCCCCACACAAAGGTGAAGAATCGTTGGCCCCATACAAGGCCCCATTTGGTGGCCTGCCAATGCCACCTCCTCCGACAAGCTTCTGCCAAGGTATGTTGATCACCCTGTGACCCCATGTACAAATGTCATACCAAGACAACCTAAGGAGTCTGCCCATAAACTGGTTGGCCACTAGAGCTGACCGGAACTCCCCTAGCAAATGTGCATGCTCAACTGCTATGCCAACTGTACCCTCCAAGACATAGTCAACCGACCTACCTGGGAAATGATAGGTGATCCCGCCTAGATCCCAATGCCAATCTGGGGTTCCTGTATTCCCAACACCTGGAAACTCCTACTAAACTACACTAGGGTCCACCACTATCTCCATAACCCACTCCACCGGGTACCAACTCAAAATCTCTCGCCATCCAACCTCAACATGTGGATGCTGCACCCTGTGCAACTCTGATCGTTTCATACCGCTATCCAAGTCAACGTATGAGATCTGACTATGTGGCTCCGTCTCTCTCTCTCCAATGGAAAGAGGTGACCCAACAATGCTGCTAGCCCCATCTATGCATGCTTGAAGGGAGTTGCTCTGACACTCCAATGTGCCCTCTAGCTGTACCATTAGGGAATCTAGCCATTCCCCAATGTGGGCCAACTTGGCCACTGACTCGGCACAAACCACTCTCATGCCCTCTAGCTCCTCGTTCTATAACAAAATAGCCTCTCGTACTGATGTGGCCTTCCCTTTCAAAACTAGAAGGTCAGCTCGAAGCTGATGACACTGTTGTGTGCGACCATCGTCCAATACCTCTGTATCTCCTAGTGTCTCGTCAAAGGTGGATACATCTCCTAGGACCTCACCCATCTGCCGTGTGCTACTACCACCTGAAGACTCGGACACTACCCTGGTCGTCACCTCAATGGATGGTACTACTGGGGTGAGCTCTACTCCCTCTACTACGATGTCAACCGACGTGGTCAAAGAAGTCTCCAACACAGGTGACCCCTGCGCCATACTAAGTGTATCCACATGCTCCCCATGATCCTGTGTGCTCTCATCCTCCAAGTGCGAGGTAGCCATTTTGATGGCTTCCCCCTCCATTATTCAGTCAAGCTGGAAAGAGGTATCCAGCTTTTCCACCCGATCCCAAACTGTGCAATTAGTGGATCCATCATACGTGGGAGAAGGTGACCTCCCAGTGGTACGCTGCAACTCTGAACTCTGCGTGCTAGACCCCCCACAGTTCCTTCCCCCTTCATCCTGCCTGAGCTGACAGTAATCTCTGAAGGGCAAAGCTACTCTGAAGTTTTCCCCCATGGACTGCCATTCGCGGAAATAATCTCCAAAGGGTATATGATCATGCTGCCTACCTTGATCACTCGGTGTTGGAGGTAAGAATGTAGGCATCGTGATCCTGGTTGGCCTACTAAAGGCTGGTAAATGCTAGTCACACTATTGTGAGACCCCCATATTTGTCACCTCTACTGCCTTTGGTGGGTAAGATTCTGCCTACCCTCTTTGTTCATAGAAAAATATCCCCACGGCTTCTCTTTTGGTTTCATAGACAACTCGCTCCACAGGCTGAGCCAGGTCTATGAGCTCTAATACCACCGTAATATTCCTTTTCAGGAATATCTATCACACACAAGCAACTCTAAACTAGAGATGGACTGGAGGGGCTTTTACCAGATATTTCACCTCTGAAGAGAGTATGAGATCTGGAGGTTACCTGGCCCTTTCCAGACTCTGTCTATAGAGTATAGAGGAAACACATCAACGGGGATATTAACTGGAATATCCCAAAGGGAAAATGGACAGTATTACAGAGCATACAACAAGATACAAAATGCTATTAATTGAACATGAAGCAGATATGCATGAAATAGAGAGAATACTGAGCCATTTTATTATACTGAGAAATAGAAATGAGTACAAGAGGTGATCAGAGTGATGGCACCTCGACTTGCACCAGGCAAGTGTAAGAATACTCTCAGAAGATCAATGGAATGGCTGCTCTCTGCTCTGCGTCCAAGCTGCTGGAAAACTGTCGTGCTGCTGCAACTGCTGGAATGGAATGAGTCTTTGGGGCTGTTCCCCAACTCGGAAAATGCTGAAAATCTGGGAATGGCCTCCTCTCCCAAAACCCAGAAAAGCCCAGAGAGCTTTTCGAGAATGGCTGTCCCCGGAAAATGCCTCCTTTGAGGCACTACGCTATCCCCCAAGGGAAAACGCTGACCCTGAAGAAAACAATGCAAAATATGGCTTCTTCCTCTACAAAATGTCTCCAATAGGTAAGGGTTGATCCCTTCCCTAATCCTCTGGTCTGAATCCACCCAAATCACCTCAATCCGGAACGCTCCCCAACTGAACTACGTCCTCCCTCTGCAAGACTACGCTGTTCCTCCAAGGAATGCTCCTCAATGATTGAAGCTCTGATCTCTCCCGAATATCTCCAATAGGCAAGGGCTGGCCCCTTGCTCACTTCTCCGGCCCGAATCCTCCAAGATGACACCAATCCGGAGCTTTCCCAAAATGAACTACGTCCTCCCTCTCAAGACTGCGTAGTCTATGAATGCACTGCTCCACCACAACGAAGGCAACCACAAATCCTCCTGCAAAAATGATGATAGAATACCTCACCCGAGCAAGCACTCGAAGTATCCCGAGGCTGAGGGTGGGATCTCCGAACGGAGACACCCGGTGTACTGAACAATACGTGCAGACTAGCTAAATAGCAAGCGTGCTCAATGTCTAGAGAATCTCCAAAATGCATAATCATCAATCATGAGAGAAATGAGGTAGCCTCTCCTCTATTTATCTTGGGTGAGCCTCCCTCTCTCCTTGACCCCACCATGCTACGTTGCCTCTCTTTGGCCTATGCTGCCAACTCAACTGCGCTGGTTGGGCCCACGCTGTCTAAGTGTGCCACCCCTCTACGTTGTCACTTGGCCCCGTTGGCCCACCTTGACCACAACGTTATATCTCCTAAGTGACTTTAGGGAGTGCGTTTTATCCTAAGTGAGTCATATTCTCCTTTTCACCCACTTTATTTATATTTTAACTTTATAAAGGTAAAATTAGTCAAAATTAATATTTCCAATTAGCTGCTACTAATTGGGAATATTACAATGTGAGATTGATGCAATTCATAGGTTGTTGGGGATTTTGAGGTTCTCAAGCACTCCCAAGAAGAGCACTTGTCGTGTAGTTGGAGCTAGATGTTATCCCTCTTCCCACAAGGGTACTCCAAAACTTTTGACCACACCATTTGTAAGCCAAAATGTGTGGAAGTGATAGCCCTATAAGTCTGTATGGGTGTCTTATGTGAAAGCATCTCCTAGATCCCTGATGGTGGACGGTTATGACCAATACTTTTAGCTTCATTTTCATGGTTTTTAGTTTTATGGCACCGCTGACATCCCCATGGTGGGCAGTAACTCCCTGCATTGATGGGAATTCTTATATATTGGGCGGTATGCGTGCATCATGAAGGTGGACCTATGAGGACTCATAATTTTTGGGAGCACTTATTATTTAGAGGGTGATTGCTTATTGTACTTTTCCCCTCATTTTCCTTTATCTTGACACACCTGTTTGTTCCCCACATGGATAATATCCATATGTATGCACACCTCTTTGGCCATGGCCATCATTATTCATGACAATCTCATAGTTCATAATGCATTTTCACTCCCCAAGGCAACATCCCACATCCTCGAAGGTAGGGTCTATTGCAACCTCCAACTCTTTATATGAAATGTTATGACAATCTATCAATATTTATTAGTCATTTAATTTATATGACTGTGTTAATAATAATAATATACAACATGCATTTATTCTATACTCATCTAGGTCTAAGTTATTTCAATAACAATATATTTAAATATAACATAAATTTTGAAATAGGTATTATAATCAACTCATTATTGCACATATGGGGCAGAATAAACATGTAGTTGCATCATATTTATGAGTTCATTTTGCCATTTTGAAAAAGAAACAGTAAAAATTCATGTCCAAGTTTGATAATATCCATGTTTCATTGATCCACCATCCACCCTAAAACAAAGGAGTAAAGGCATATTTTCCTTATCAGAAAGTATTGAATGGGTGTGAGTTGTCGTTGGGCCCCATCATCCAAGTTAGGTAAAAGGATCTCCAATTTTATGATAGCACAAAGGACCCTACCCTATGCCCTATTATCTCAATTGGTAGATTACATGGCTTTTACCAACATGCTCAGGAGTTTGATTTTTATAAACGACGAAAAAGACCTTCAAAGGCAATAACACAGGTTACCAAGAAGACAGGGTTTCTATAATAATATGCACATACAAATACTATGAAGGTTGGGTTACATCCGGCACTTCAGATTTTACCTTACATTGTATTAATTTTGAACAAAATAGTAATACATGGCATCTAGCTTAAGAATCCAATTTTTTTTTAGGAAAATAGAAATCAAAATACGCTGATCAAACTGCAATCTTATTCTTCAGCCTTCCTCAATTTACTACCCTGAAATGTACCCAAACTTCCCCTCAAATTCACATGAACATGAATCAGTTCTACTTTCGAATATTGTTGTTATTATTGAAAGCCTCTATAATTTCACACAAACAATGGTTTTGAGTGCCTCAGAACTTTCTTTTGAATCTAAATTTCACTATCACTGATTTCAAAGAGGAATTACACACTAAACCTATTGCTTTTTCTATAGCTAAAAATTTGAAAAAGCTCTAGAAAATGTTGAGAAACAACAACACAAGAATAATTTGCTTTAATTGAGGTACGATCCTATAATTTATAAATAATTTAACATATAGTGTACAAAAAAACTAACTCGTAGTCTAACTGTTTTACATTTTGTAGTTTTTCTGGGCATATTTTCTGGTCAAACTTACCCAAAATTTGACAAGGATTCGTTCAAATCACAAATTTGAGTTGCTAATTCTACATAGTTTGATAGCTCCAGGAGTTTTTTAGGGCACTGAATCCATTCACACATTCAGAAACACATTTTAATCAACAAAAAATCACAATTTGACCCAAAAAAAAATGTTTCCTAAGATTCTGGCAAAAAAAAATCCAAAACATATAGTTAAACAATACCAAAAACTGACTTCCATAGAGATTAGTGAATATGTTATGGCAGTGGAAACCGTACCACCTAGAAAGACGAGTTGTACTAATCAAAGAGCAAGCATAACGCATAAGCTCTTACTATTAATCAGGAGCTTGAATGAGTGTGAATGAGTGCAGTAGGTAAGGGTTACAGTTATAAACTATACTAATAGTGGTATTTATATTACACTATTGGTACGAATGAAGTATGTTTACCATTGATATTCACTATAATTGAAGCTGGTACTGAATTGGTTACACTATCCTAGCTAAGTAGAAGCTCCTCTTCTCTGTAATATGAAGAAAGCTCTACTATAACTTTATTTATTACTCTCTTTAATTAGGTTCAACTTGCTACTGGTGAAAGAATGGTACTATTACCTATGACATGTATACGTTTGCTGCAAGAAGGGTATGTTACTATCACTAGTCTGTTAAGCTCCGCCCCAGGTGATGCTCTAGTCCCATCGATTCCCTTTATTCCATAAGATTATGTCAGTGAACCTAAGACTCGAACTGGCACAATTTAAGCAGAGGGTATATCAGCTTAATAGATTATGGAAATAATGTACATCACATCCTTATGCCCTTCAAATGCCCTGATCCAATCCCCTGTTTCACCATTCCTCAGCGTTGTACTAGAATCTTTGCTAGCGCTGATAAGGAAAAGGCCGCCGGTGGTGATGGGGCTGTAGAAAATCCACAATATGCCTTAAATGTCCATGGCAAACGATTGGCACCACCACCTTTTTCTTCTCCATACTGCCACCTTTTACCCTCTTCTAAATAAGAATTAAAAGAAAAAAAAATGCACACCAAAAGCTATACTTCTCTTCTGTAGCAGAGAATAAATTTCTATTTAGGTAAGGGCTTCCCTTCCCTTTTCAAACTGTAGAATTTTCGGCACTTGACATGATAATTTAGAGTTTGCAGTGGATTTTTAATTAATTGGAAATTTAAAGGCGGCCGGGACAACGCACAGAAATGGGTGAAAATGCGAATGAATGGCCGGGTGGGAAAACGGTGCAAAAGGGAGTCGAAGCTGAAGCCCGCCATAGTAATTCACAAATGAAACTAGCACTTCACGGGACCTGAGTCAACGCATAGTTCGAAACGTCACCTACTATCTAGTTCATTCATAGTGTTAAATATTATTTACTATCCATTCATACATAGTATTAAATACTATTTACTATCTACATAGGTGAGATAACTATCTACATTAGTGTTAAAACCCTTCACTTAGAAATAAAGGTGTAGGAAAAAGTACTTACCCTTCTATATCATTTCATAGAATACTTGTACGTATCCATCATTTTTAAATTTTCAAAATTATTTAATAATGTTTTTTATTTAAAACTAAAACATATTTAATTAATTAAATAATATTAATATTGACCAAAAAAATTTAAATTATTATTAACATGCATTCATATCATTTAAATGAGATTAAGTTAGAAATTATATTAAATAAGTTTAAATAAATTTAATGGTTAAAAATATGTAATAAATTCTAATATATAAAATAATAAAATATGTCTATCTTAATTTATGCAAATAAAAATATTTAAGTCATTTTATGTCAAAGTCGTAGGTTTGAAATTTCTATGGAAAAATCTAATCATGTTAAAGGAGGTTAGTGTGACCAAAAATTAAGCTTATAATCTTCTCTAAGATTAAGTCTATAATTTTCTCTAAAGGACATATACAACTTAACCAACAAAAAATCAATATGTAAATTTCATATATACCACATTATGTGAATTTATTTGCATTTGATTTACTTATAACAATAATTAATATAATAAAAAGTAGGTAGATATTAATATTAATTCATCATTACAAGTAGAGCAAGTAAATACTTCGCCCATGGTATTTATAATTCATTTTTTTGGAAAAATATTATATTAATGATTTATATATTAATAATAATTTTATTATTTTATTATTAACCATATATTATTATTATTATTTTGAAAAAATTATAATTAATTAATAATATTAATAATAATAATAAAATATTATTATTATATTATTAATATTAAAAGAGAATTTTATTATTAAATTACATCAATTTATTATATGTATTTATTTGGTTTTTGTTGATCTTAATAATAAATTAGGGAATTTTAAATAGGTGTTAAAATTATTTAAATATTACACATATGAAGCACAATAAAAAGGGGCCACATCGAATTCATATTCTATCTCAAAAAAGGTGAAAGTACTTACCCTTCTGCATTTCATAAAATAGTTATACGTATCCATCATCTTTAAATTTCCAAAATTATTTAATAATTTATTTTATTTAAGAGTAATTTTAAATCTTTAATTTTAATTTTAATAAATAAAACATATTTAATTAATTAAATAATATATATATATATATAATTAACATATATAAATGAGTTTAAGTTAAAAATTATATTAAATAATTTTAATGGTTAAAAATATGTTATAAATTCTAATATATAAATAATAAAATATGTCTATCTTAAATTTACGAAAATAAAATTATTTAAGTCATTTTATGTCAAAGTTATAGATTTGAAATTTTTAGGCAAAAATGTAATCATGTTAAGGGTTGGTGTGACCAAAAATTAAGTCTATAATCTTCTGTTAAGTTTATAATTTTCTCTAGAGGACATATACAACTTGACCAACAAAAAATTAATATGTAAATTTCATGATGATGATGATGGTTAACGTCAATTGAGACCAATCTTTGGTCTATCGGACCTAAAGAAAATAGTTATTTAGTTTGATTTAATATTTTATTCCTATGCTCAAAAAGCGTGGAGAGAAGCCTCTCAGGCGCACTATAATTTTGACATCTTAAAAGGCTAGGAAAGTCAGTATTGCCACAAAGATTATGAAATTGAGCTCTAATGTGGTTGTACACGGGGCACTCTAAGAGGAAGTGATTTTCATCCTTGATGTTCATATTCTCACATAGATGGCATATCCTTTCCATTATGTGTATTTATTTGCATTTGATTTACTTATAACAATAATTTTAATATAATAAAAAATTAGGTAAATATTAAAATTAATTCATTATTACAAGTAGAGCAAGTGAATACTTCGCCATCTTATCTGTAATTCAATTTTTTTTTGGAAAAATATTATATTTATGATTGATATATTAATGTGGACATAGTTACCCACAACTCTCTGTCTAGGGTAGAACTTTCTTCTCTTCTGAGACACGCTAAGTCTGGTCTGAGAACAGAATTTGGGTTGAACCTTCCACTCCACTCGGACATGCACAGTCAAGTAAGTTTGCATCGACATGGGTGTTGGTCGGGAGGGAGTCTCAACATCATCCTTATCTCAGCTTTTCCAGCGAGCCTTACCACGTATTTGTGTGCACTGTTAACCAAGTCTCAGGCCCTATGTTCTGTTTTGTGGATGATAGAAAAGTCCTCGACCTCCATCGAGTCGAATAGGGTGTATAGGTTTGAGTTTTTACCTAGCCACGGTATCTTAAGGCTTAAATCACAGAGCAATTCTCTTTGGTTAACTTATTACAGCTGGAAGCGCAGTCACATCCTCGATGCTCATGGGAGAAATGTAATGTGACCATGTGAAGCGACTCAAGTCCTTACTAAACCCTGCTGTATATCTCTGTCACTGTTTAGGTTTCTGCCGAGTATGGGGAAACGTCGCTCAACTTCTCAGACCACGAAAGGGAAGCAGCCAGTTCAGCTTGAGCCACTGCCCAAGAAAAGAGGCAGGAAATCCAACCAAGAGCTCTTAGAAAAGCTAACAGACAATTATGTCAAAGGAAACTCCTCCAAGACTCGTCAGGAAATTCGGGGATGGGAAAGAGAGATCCAAACTGACCCAGAAGACAATGAAACTGAAGCAGAAATTCTAGACTTCATCACTGATCCTGGAAACACCCGTGGTCGTCTCACCTTATTCCATCAGACTATCCATACCTACTGGACAGTTAAATGCCTGCTGGCAAAAGCCATGCAGAGTTTTCCCCCTGTACAGCAACACATCGACTCAACAAAGTTGGAAGCTCGCATTATGGAAAAGCTACATGATATGCAAGACCAGCTCTATCATATCAAGATTACCCAGTACCAGGCAGCTGACCGAATGGGCAGACTGGACGACAGAGTGGGCCGTATGGAAAAACAGCTCCAACAAGTGGACATGCCAAGGTCCAATGTTAAAGACCCCACCCCTGTCTCTTCCTCAGATGGCTAGTAGTTCTTTACTGTTGTTGTTTTTATGAAAGTTGAAATTTTGTATGAACTCATCTTCTATTATCAGCATGTAGATAGGTATGCAATAGAACAGCTAGCCCACGTGGGCTATAGAAGAATGAAACTTTTTCAATTTTGGTACGCTTTTCATGCACTCAGATGGCCAATAGACCTGGTTTCCTTCGGGCAAGTTGAGGCCATAGACAAATTTTATAATTCTGTAACCTGCTTTGCAAATATAAATAGTAAATAGTGAGGTCCTACTATATTTACAAAAAAAAAGAGATTGATATATTAATAATAATTTTATTATTTTATTATTAACAATATATTATTATTTTAGAGAAAAAATTATAATTAATTGATAATATTAATAATAATAATAAAATATTATTATTGTATTATTAATATTAAATGAAAATTTTATTATTAAATTACTATTAACATTAATTTAATTACATTATTTATTATATGTATTTATTTTGTTTTTGTTAATCTTAATAATAAATTAGGGAATTTTAAATAGATGTTAAAATTATTTAAATATTACAAATATGAAGCACGATAAAAGGTGGCCACATCGAATTCATATCTATTTATTATATGTATTTATTTTGTTTTTGTTAATCTTAATAATAAATTAGGGAATTTTAAATAGATGTTAAAATTATTTAAATATTACAAATATGAAGCACGATAAAAGGTGGCCACATCGAATTCATATCTATCTCAAAAAAAAATTCAAGTCAAAGGGTTAATTGATATATGTGTCATGTGGATGGTGGACCATCCACATGGAATTGACTTTGAGCTCGTGTAAATGGTGACCAGGCCCCACCATCCAATAGTTAATTGATAAAGGCATATAACAAATTTACAAATTTCCTGAGGGTAAAGAAGACGGCAACCAATATTTTAGCTGCTATTCGCCCATTAATGCCTTTAAGAGTACTAAGGGCATCCCATGGACATGGCATGGCATCGATACCCAAACTTGCACTCCACTCCAACTGCGTCATTAATGCATTAAATTCATGACATCGACCATCAGCTGCTGGGCTAATACGAAATAAATGCAATCCGCCTCTGCCCAATATAGTAATTCGCGCGGGAATCTGAAAGGCACATTGGAATTTCGTTGTATTTTCTGATGTTCATCGCCATTACCGAATCACCGAACTGTTGCAGGCTCTGTTCTCTCTGGCAAGAGGCGAGGTTTCTGATTGGGTTCTCTCTGGCGGATTGAAGGCCTCTGGGCAGGGACTTGCTGGCGAGCTGAAATAATCTGGTACTTTCCTTTTAAACCGTAAAATGATTTGTATTGCTGGCGAGCTGAAATAATAGGGTTATTGCATGAGCTGGATAAGGTTATTACCATGCCAAATTTGGGGTCTATCTTGCCACAAACCCAAATCTTTTAATATATGTGCCTTGCGCCGTGCTTGCTACAAATTAGTATGTTGTCAGGTGCAACTTGAATCTAATAAGTGATTTATGAGATAACATATTGTTGCTTAAGGTTCAGATGCAACTCCAAGCTTAAGATCCACACACTTCTCACTGTAGCGATAGGTTTGAAGCTTAGTGTTCAAATGCTACTCCAAGTTTATGAGCCATCCTCTGCAACTCCAAGCTTAAGATCCACACACTTCTCAGTGTAGCCTGATAGGTTTGAAGCTAGTGTTAATTATGTTATATCTAATTTGTTGTTAATTCTAATTTGTTGTTAATTAGAAGAGGACAAATAAGAAATTTTATAGTTAATGATTATTTGTTTATAAATATTATAATGAAAAATATTATTGTTAATAACTTTTGTTTATTAATATTGTAATGAAAAATATTATTGTTAATAATTATTTGTTATAAATATTATTATAATTGTTCATAAATATTGTAATGAAAAATATTATTGTTAATAACTATTTGTTTATTTGTTTATAAATATTATTATAATGAATAGTTATAAATATTATTATAACCGTTACAAATATTATTGTTCTGAGTTTTGCGGGAAAAAAATAATTTTATTTTTAAAAGTTTTTTTTACCTTATTTAGTTAGTGATAATTAATTTTATTAATGATATTTGCATTTTGCTTTATCCATCTTCCTTTGAGCAATATGTTATTGTTAATAACTATTTGTTTATTTGTTTATAAATATTATTATAATAAATAGTTATAAATATTACTATAACAGTTACAAATATTATTGTACTGAATTTTGCTTTAGATTGGAAAAAAATAATTTTATTTTTACACCTTTTTTTTACCTTATTTAGTTAGTGATAATGATATTTGCATTTTGCTTTATCCATCTTCCTTTAAGCAATATGTCCGTACATACATTTAGATAAATAAATATTAATAATATTATTTTAATCATGTACCATATTTAGATTCTAGTTATATTTCTTCCGTAGTCAGTTATCTTTCTTCGTAAACGAATCGAATCCCATAAATATTTTTGTATAATAACCTAATAAAAACCTTAACAATGTTATTTAAAATTTTCATGTTTTCATTATTCTCTTTTTTAATCATTGTAAGTAACCAACATCTTAACTATATCAATTTATATTATAAATATTATAAATTTTATAAGTTGCCTTTCTTTCTTAATATATTTTTCCTTGTCACGTCCGAGAGAGTCGAAATGCATTGGATATAAACGAGGGTTTTCACCATAAATTGTAATTTATAGCATCTCAATTTGAGTATTCGCATTGTCTTTGAAATATAATGGTAATAACAGTTGCGTTTTTTTAATATAGTTTTCACTTCTCACCTTTTTGCTTCTGGAAATTGATACAACTCGAATTATTAATGCATTGATATAAATTATTATTAGGGTTTTAACTTTATTATTTTGAGATTTTTTAGATTTTCGGATGTAAAACTGAGGTGAAATTTTAACATTTTAATGTGTTATTTAAATTGATTGTTTGATTGTATATAATATGGATTTAGTATTTTGAAAAATTTGAAAAAAATTTACGATATTTTGATTCTGCGGGGCTTTCTCATCAAACTTGTGATTTCAATAAATTCCTATCTCTTACTCATCAAACTTGTGATTTCAATAAATTCCTATCTTAGACACTTTGATTGTGCCGGGCTTACTCATCAAACTTGTGATTTCAATAAATTCCTACCCTAAGACATTTTGATTGAGAAATTTGAGAAAAGTAAAATTTGTTTTAGTATTTATATTTTAAAAAGATTTTAATTATCATTCAATTTCTCTTATTCATAAGGTTTATTTATATTTATTTTTCCATATATAATTAATTTGGGGTAACATAATTTGTTTTTATAATTTATAAATAAATAATAAAATGTTTTTTTGATTTATAAAAAAAAAATAGTAAAAAATAATAAAACATCGAAATATTCATTTAGATTTATTGAGATAAATAAATAAAGGTTTTTTATTGTTTTATTGTTAATTTTAAATGAATATTTCTTCAATTCTGGGAAATAGTTTTATACAGATTTTGATTAAAAAAATGTCATAATTGGTCATGAGGATGTTTAGAAATTGAACTGTGTAATATGTTTTATGTAAATTGGCTTGACCGGTTAGATTTATTTAGATAAAGAAATAAAAGTTATTTATTGTTTTTTTGTTATTTTTATAAATAATTTTAATTGATAGATTTATTTAGATAAATAAAGAAATGTTATTTATTATTCTATTGTTATTTTTATAAATAATTTTAATTGATATTTTTTAGTTTTATCAAATATTTTGAATTCACAAAAATGTGATTGAGAAAAAAATCATAAATATGTATTGATATAAAAATGATGACATCATTTTTATAATTATAAGAATTGTATTGAGAACAAAATCATAAATATGTATTTATATAAAAATGATGACATCATTTAATAATTATAAGAATTGTATTTGTGAATTATTATTAATGGTGTGAGAGGATAAAATTTTTGCTTTGTTAATCTTCTAAATTTCTTTGTAAAAAATTGACATGTTGCAACAACTTAACCGAGAAACTATGTTCATCATAAGGTTTGATTGACATGTTACAACTTAACCCAGAAACTATGTTCATCATAAGGTTTATGTTTATCATAAGGTTTGAAAGGTTTGAATAAGGTTCATCGTAAGGTTTATTTATATTTATTTTTCTATATATAATTAATTTGGGGTAACATAATTTGTTTTTATAATTTATAAATAAATAATAAAATGTTTTTATGATTTATAAAAAAAAAAAAATAGTAAAAAATAATAAAACATCGAAATATTCATTTAGATTTATTGAGATAAATAAATAAATAAATTTTAAATGAATAATTATGTAAAAAAAAAAAATTAATAACATCATTATTATTATCAATAACATCATTTTTATTTTAAAAGAATTAGAATTATTAATTAACATTAAATATGTTATTTTAAAAGAATTAGAATTATCACACACATAGGTTAATTAAGAAAAATTAAGTGGCCCAAGTCCACACATCTTTAGTTAGTTTTCAAATTCTTGCATTAAATCAAGTTTTAATTTTTGCATTAGAATTTCGGGACCAGGATTAAAATACCAAAAGAAAACAAGTAATCTCTGCCGCCCTTGCACCTAACGGTGACCCTGGGTATGCATATGAATGCTCTCTCTTGATACTTTACAATCTCCCTATAGAGCAAACATTTAGTTTAAATAGGACAAGTTGTAAGCGGCACATCATAAGCAAATATTTTCTTTTCATTTTCCTAGTTGAAAGTCATTAATATTAGTTCAATTTTTGGCACTGGGATTCGGGACCAGGATCAAATTATCTTTAGAAGAGCAAGTAATCTCTGCTACCTTTGCACCCACGAGTGATCCTAGGCAAGCATATGAAAACTCTCTACTGATAATTCACCATCTCCCTATAGTTGATGAATTAGATTAACTAGGAAGCATTGTAAGCGGCCCACATCCGCACATGTTTTACTTTTGGGCAAGGAACAACCAAACCTAGTTTAAATAGAGGATTTTGAAAAGGATCACCGCATATCCACATGTTCAAACTATGCGCTTTTTCACCTCTTTCTCACACACATTCACACCTTAAGTGAATCAAAGCCACCTAAAACTCACTTAACTAAACGCATTAAACTCTCCCCACAGGGGCCACAAGAGAAATTATAGCTTAAGTTAGGACCAAGGGGGTAGGCATCCAATAAGCTGCCTTGGTTAGTTTATATCTTGAAACATAGAAGTTGACTGTTTAGGGAACTTTTAAATCCGTCTATCCGCCCACGACAAAGAAAACCCGAGCGCAGCAGAGACCCGATTCAGAGGGGGTTAGGCTTAGGCCCAGTGCGTGCGGTATTATTCGGGGCTACCTGACCCGTCTAATACTCGGTACTGGTAGCTGAATTACCAAGAAGCTCAAGACTCGAACGCTCACGTGGGACGACGGTACCTAGCGACCAAAATTAGGGCATCCTTCCCTATAAGTGATGGTGCAGGCAAGCACTGGATCCTCTACCCTTACCTTGGTTGATTTTCTTCGGTTGACTAGAGGCGTCGCCAGCTCTTTCGGGACGTTGCCCCAGCATTCGCAAGATATCTTCTCAAGGCCCAGTTACATTTGAGCGTGTGAGGACGATTTAGGTCTTCTAGGATTTGAGTATCATACGAAAAAACAACAAAAAACCATATTTTTTTATTGATTGGTCACATAGGATTAATCTAAAGGGAAAATTTATCTTTTATTTTCACTTTGTTTTATGTATATGTATATAAATTAAATCTTCAAGGAAGATCTCTTCAACCTTTAATACATGGTTATAAAACCACAACCCAAATTTCATCTATAAGCAGAAGCTATTTTAAACTTAAACTTCAATCCAAATAATTCTCTTAACCATCATATATATGACTCTTCGTTTAACATTCATTTATGCAAAGGTTTTACTTCAACCTAAAATTCAATATGATGGCCCACTCACTTTTCACCATATAGCAATTCGAATTTATATTCGATCAACTCAAGTAACTTTATATGGTCTTTATTTAAATGTTCATGGAACATTTCATCTCACACTAATACTTTGACTTTGGTCGAAACTCAAGGTTTCAACTCCAATATATATGCGCCCTTTGTCTTTTAAAACTTACCCAAACTTGACCTTGGCTAATCAACACCAACGCATATAGAATCATACATTCCAACATCTATCAACCTTCACGGCATTAAATTAAAATGCCACCACATATTTAATATTCAACCATACATAAATTCAGACTTTGGTTAAAAACCAACGCCAACATAAAATAACATTTTGGCCCACGCAACATAACATATCCTTCGGAAATGCTTTCACTCTTTATTATTAATATTTGCTACAAATGATCCTGATAAACTACAGAAACGGTGATTCGAAAATGCGCTCTGCTAGGGTTTCTGAGCAAACCGTGCAACTCTGAACCTTCACGCACTTTGCTGGATTGAAATACGCCGCCAACCCTTTGGCTGATTCTCTCCCCATGCATCAGGTCTCTGGAGGGGCGGGCTCGGCCCCCCCTCCCCCCCTCGATGATTCTTCTGACAAATCTGCGACTTCGAATCCCTCTGACAGGACGGGCACCACTCCCCTAGCTTCAAAGGTCGTTGCACCCAATGGTAATTCTACGGTCGCCACAGACAAAAGCGACTCTCTGAATGAATGTACCAAGGAAGATAAAGACAAAGTGGCCTTCACGGATCAGGGCACCACGACAGATACAGGCAAAGAACATGGAAAAAACGATTCTTCGACCAGGCACAAAGTCACTTCTGCAACCTGCATTCCAAAGTCTTTTGAAAGAACTAAAATCGATCTTCCTAGCCACCGAATCAACGGCCGAATCCAATACATGAGGGACCATGCCCTCATCGGAAAGTTCTTAGGTCTCTGGCCCACTGAAAAGGCTTTGCAAGGCTGGATCGTTTCTAAATGGAAACCTAAAGGACAAGTTACATTACAGCTTGGTCCCAAAGGCTTCTTCACAGCCATTTTCCATTGCCTGGAAGACAAATCACGTATCTTCGACGGAGGCCCGTACTTCTTCAACTCTGCAGGCCTTTACCTGAGGGACTGGGTGGAAAGATTTCATCCTGAAAAAGAAGACTTTAACTGGGCTCCTGTCTGGATCCGCATGTATTCTCTACCTCTGGAATATTGGGACGAGGAGACCCTGATGGAAATAGGCAATGGATTGGGGGTTTTCATCAAGGTTGCTGAGGAAACAAAAAACCGACGATACACCTCCTATGCCAGAATCTGCGTCCACATGCACTTGGCCAAAGCCCTGATGGACTCGGTAAGTCTTTTCCACGACGATTTTGAATGGATACAGACAATAGACTATGAACATGTTCCCTTTCGATGCAGGAAATGCCATGAACATGGCCATCTTTTTAGGGATTGACCCTTAAATCATCAGGCTAAAGCCCCTGCCATGGAGACTAGCAAAGATCTGGAAGGCTACACCAAGGTCTCTGGTCGAAGAAAGCATGCCAAGAAATCTACTGTGGTGTTCGACATTCCCATCATACCAGAATCCAAAAACAGCTTTGAATCTTTGTCTGCAATTCACAACCAAGACAACACTCCGGTCAATCCCTCTTCCTCTGATCTTCCCACTCCATCTGAAATTCCCACATCTTCAGATCAGCCCAAGGACTCCGTCCAAGCCCAAACTCCTGCATCTACATCCTCCCTCAACCCTAGCATCGAGACAGGTCTCAAAGATACCAGCATGGAAACAGATTCAGCTCTGGCTCTTACGATTCATCATCAGATCCACAAGGACGATCAATCTCAACCCATTCACATGGAGGAGGAACCTGAGAGTATAGATTTGGGGGATTTGGACATTTTGGGTCTAGAATTAGCTTGTCGACAGAAGGATTACAGTACCATACCTCCCAAGCAAATAGAAAGTCTTGAAGTAGTCTTAGCTAGAGCGCAGCAACACAAATGTCTAAGCATACAAGCAGGTAGCCCATGGGACGGGAAGAAAATTATGAAAGAATAAAAAAAAAGGGGGCGCAAAACAGATCTGCAGAGAACCATTATCATTGGAGAACTGTTTGTTGATTCAGGCAGATTCCCCAAGTTGACTAAGTTTTACAAAACCCTCCCCCACCGTTCCTCATGAAACTCATCTCTTGGAACATGCGAGGGTTTAATAGCCCTGCAAAACAAAGAATCTTAAAAAACATGATACAGCAAGACAAGCTCGCAATGGTCTTTCTTCAAGAAACGAAATGTAACAGTACAGTATTGGAAGCCATCCTCAACAGAATCTGGCCAGGTTGTCGCTCGGTTTTTGTGGATGCGTCAGGGGCTTCAGGAGGGCTTGCCATCCTTTGGAATCCTCAAGTATACAACCTAGAGGATTTTCATGCCTCTCACTTTGTCATTCAAGCTACTTTCCACCTTATAGGGACCAACATCCATGGTCACCTCTCCAACGTGTATTTCCCACAAGAACTACAAAATAAAATGGACTTATTGGATACTCTTTCCGTGCTCAACTCCGCAAGAAGATACCCCTTATGGATTTGTGGTGGGGACTTTAATATGATCTCAGCTCTGGGAGAAAGATTTGGTGGAAGATTGAGACTCGAAGGAGACAACATCGGCTTCAGAGATTTCATCCATAGCAACCAGCTAATCGATCTTCAAACCTCCAACGACATCTACACCTGGACTAACAAAAGAAGGGGACCACAGCACATCGCTTCCAGGCTGGATCGCTTCCTCATGTCGGACAACGCCATCCATCTAGGTGGGGCCTTTCATGCTTCTATCATGCCCCAGATGGGCTCTGACCATTGGCCCATAATGCTGCAGTGGACACGCCCAGGCTCTAGATGCAATAGGCCTTTTCGCTTTGAAGCCTTCTGGTTCTCTCACCCAAACTTCAAAGAGATTGTTAAGGATGCATGGAACTCTTTCAGTCCCCCAGCAGGCGCAAAAATGTATCAATTTCAACAAAAATTAAAACATCTCAAACAAGTCCTCAAATCTTGGAATCGCCATCAGTTTGGCAACATTTTTGAACATCAGAAAATGCGAGAGCAGCAAATGAGAACATTGCAACAATGCATCATCAATGAGGGTAGAACTGAGGAATACGCACACCAGGAGCAGGCACTCGCAGACAAGATCGAAGAAAGGAGACTACAAGAAGAAATTTTGTGGCGGCAAAAATCAAGGATCAGATGGCTCAAGGAGGGAGAAAAGAACACTAAATTCTTTCATAGATCTACCATACAAAGGCGCATGCACAATAACATAGCCTTCATCAACAATAGGCAAGGGGAATGCTTGGAGCAGCATGAAGAAATGGAAAAGGAATTTAAAGACTACTTTCAGGACATACTCCAGGAGCCTCCAGGTTGCAGATCTCAAGCCATCAGTTCAATCACGCAGCACATACCAAAAATTATCACAGAGGATCAGAACAGTAAATTACTACAATGAATTTCCAAGCAAGAAGTGGAAGATGCCATGGCCCAACTCCAGGATGGCAAAGCCCCTGGCCCTGACGGCTTTACTGCCAATTTCTTTCACAATTTCTGGGATCTAATCAAATCTGAAGTTTGGGAGCTTGTGGAGGAATCAAGGACGATGCATTGGCTCCTTCCCTCCTTAAACTCCACCTTTATAGCGCTCATTCCCAAAACGGAAGAATCTAACAATGTAATTTACAAGCTCATCTCTAAAGTTCTGGCTAACAGGTTGAAACCTCTCCTTCCATGCCTCATCTCACCAGAGCAGATAGGCTACGTAGAAGGTCGACAGATTCTGGACGGCATCATTCTCTCCCATGAAGTGATCCACTCCCTCAAGGCGCTGAAAAAGTCAGGTATGATTCTCAAACTTGACCTCTCAAAGGCTTTCGACAAACTCAGCTGGAATTATATCAATCAAGTTCTTTTAGCATTTGGCTTCAGTGCTACTTGGACACGCTGGATAATGAATCTTATCACCTCTCCTAGTTTCTCCATCCTTCTCAATGGTTCCCCTTCGTCACCCTTTCGTCCTACCCATGGTATTCGGTAAGGTGATCCCCTCTCCCCGTTTCTCTTTGTCCTTATGGCGGAAGTTCTCGGTCGCCTTCTTCATGCTGCCATCTCTTCCCACTCTCTTAAAGGTCTCTCCCTCCATGGTCAACCTCCTATTTCCCATCAACAGTTTGTTGATGACACTATGCTCTTTGGTCATCCATCGGTTCAAGAAGCCTCTGCTTTCAAGGCCTTGCTTGATCTTTTTTCAGAAGCTTCAGGAACTACTATCAACGCCTCCAAATCTCAGCTTTTTTTCTTCAACACTCTCTCTTTAACGCAGAGAAACATAGCCAGAATCCTTGGTTTTCCTATTTCGATGCTCCCTTCAAAATATCTTGGAGCCCCTCTCCTTGACTCTGCAGTCAAACATGCTTCCTGGCATTCTCTCCTTGACAAATTAGAGCACAGGCTATCCTCCTGGACCTTCCGCTCTCTTAATATTGCCAGCAGGCTAATCCTCATAAAATCTGTGCTTCAAGCTATGCCCTTATACTTATTCTCCATTTTGGCTGCCCCCAAGTGGGTGCTCAAAAAAATCCGCAATCTACAAAGAGACTTTCTCTGGGGCTCCTTAGGTCTCAACAGGAGATGGGCACTTGTAAAATGGATTGAAATTTGTCTTCCAAAGTCAGCAGGAGGTCTGGGGCTTCGAGATCCCCTTCACAGCAACAATACCATGGGAGCCCGTATTTGGTGGAATTGGATCTCCAGATCCCACTCCCCCTAGGCTCGCCTCTGGCATGCCAAATATGCTGCAGGTAGTCCTAAGGAAGCTCTCATTCGCTTCAGCTCAACCACCCCAGGCTCTCTAATCTGGAATGTGGCCAAGCAGCATAGCTCTTTTATACAAGCACATATTTTTTGGGAAATACACACAGGATCTTTGGCAAGATTTTGGGAGGACTCGTGGCAAAAATCTCCCAAACTTGCCTCACTCTTTCACAAACCCAAATGGCATGCTTTCATGCAAGACACTGGTCAAATCCACGTTCAACATTTTTGGCAGCAGCAGCCCTCTCAAGGATATCACCTTTGGCGTCCTGCAGAAACCTGGCAAGACAACTGGCAGGAGGAAACCTATAATGATCTGGATCAAGAACTCAATCTTAGAAAAATCAAACTCTCTGATCAACAGGACAAAGTTAGATGGGGCTACACCCCTAAAGGTATGTTCACTACCAAGGAAGCTTACTGTCTTCTCTACCAACCAGAGCAACCCATAAAGGATCAGTTATGGGACTAGATATGGCAACCACTCATTTGGCCTAAAGTCTCTATTTTTCTCTGGATGCTTAGTAAACATCGAATCCTCACTTGGGAAAATTTACAAAAAAGAGGATTTATTGGCCCTTCGAGGTGTCCGAACTACAATCTTCAGGCAGAAACCATTACACATCTCTTGGACACTTTCTCTCTTGCAGATAAACTTTGGGAAATAATGGAGCAATGTAACAGAAGAACAGGTCGTCGAGTGGGAGATATAGTCAATACCATCAGGAATTGGCCCAGGAATCCATTCCAATGTCTATTTCTCAACACACTCTGGAAGCTACTACTGGATAATATGGAAAGAGCGCAACAACAGAATCTTCAAGAATCACAGCTCTCTGCTTGACACCCTATGGTATCAAATCAAACAGTACCTTCAAGAAACTCTGGCTTTAAGGCAATGGCATGATTCGGAAATGCCTACTTCCCCCCAGGAGCGTCTTATAATGCAAAATTGGAACCTGAACATTTCCTCCTCTGCTCAAGGAAGTCCCAATCCTTCCACTCACATGGACTCTCCTCTTTGCTGGTCGCCTCCTAACCCTCCCTCTTTCAAATTAAATTTCGATGGAGCGGCCAAAGGCAATCCTAGCCCTGCTAGTTATGGGGGACTTTTCAGAAACTCTAAGGGTTCACCTGTGCATATATACCATGGATCAATAGGCAGGGACACTAACAACGCAGCCGAACTGGAAGGCTTATGGACAGGTCTAAGCATTGATGAACATGAGAATTTCTTCCCACTAGACATAGAAGGGGATTCTCAAATTTTAATCAAAGCAACGATCCGAATTCAATCTGGAACCTCAGGAGCCAAGATTGCTTCAAGTTGGAGGTTATTAGGCAGATTAGAAAAAATTGAAGACTGGCTAAGGACCCCCAGAAGTGTCAACTTCAGGCATGTGAGGCGGATAGCAAATAAGGTTGCAGACAGACTGGCTAATCAAGCTGTAAATTAGTAGATCCCATTCTTCTCTGGTCCCTTAAACAGTTCCAATGATCTACAACTCCAAAGAGACTGCACACTCTTGGTGCAACAAGATCTCTCACTCCCGGATGTGGGTGTACGTGAAAGTGCATATTTCGCTGACGGGGAGGTGGATTGGCACGTGGTATACCACCACCGCCATCCTTCTGCTCTTCGGGCATGAGTTATTAAATCCGGCTACCACAGTTATTGCTGCTTTAATGCAGACTTCCTCGCCTCGTTTTCTCGACCCCCCCATTTCCATGGCGCCCATTCCATCGTTTCATTGTGTCTCTCCTCTGCGTTCCTACTATTATCAGGTAGACAATGAGCCCTGTTTGCACACCAGCACAAGGAAACGGTGTCGCCTGAGCTATTGCATCAAGCTTTCAACCGGCATTCACTTTTCCTCGGGTCCTTACTACAACTACAGTAGCTCTTCTGTGGATTTCAGGCAGCCTCTACATTCGTTCACCCACTCACTCACATTTTTTCGCCCTTCCCTCCCTCCCAAGCTCATCATGCCTCGATTGAGACCTAGAATGACTTGCAGGTGCGGCTCCTCTCATGGGCAAGTCATCAGTCCGCCTGTGTTTCCCTCGTCTGCCTCTTCGTCGGATTCCTCTGACTCCGATGAAGGCTGTGTTTCTGCTTCCAGAAGAGGCCAGGGATGTGGATGAGGAATTCATCCTTCCACCTCTGCTGCGCATGTCCGCCTCTCCTCCAACGCTCACTTTCACACAGCCCGATTCCAATATCCCTGCTCTCTCAACCATCAAGAGTTCATTTCCTCTATTTCCATTAAGCTCAGAACTAACCCGACAGCCTAGGCTCAGCCTTCACCCCCTTCTGGAATTACTCCGGCTTCCGAGGACGAAATTTTGTTTTTCCCCCCAGGGGTTGGTTTGCAGAGTGTTCAGGGCGCAATGGCCTGACAGCACGAGCTTCAGCAAGCTGGGCCCAGTGCTCCTACAGGCAGTGACTTTTCGGGGAAAGCACCTCCTCCTCCAGATGAAGATGATCTTGACCCGTATGCATGCCCAGTTGTGGAAGAAGCGCCCTCGCCCACCAATGATGCTTAATGGCACTTGCTCGCCAGTTTTTTTTGATCACACGTATCAAGAAGGTGTCCATTCTCCTTCTTCTTTATAGTTTTTTGCAGGAATTATGTTGTCATTCTCCTTTTCCATATCGACGGTTTCCAAGTTACTGTTTTCCAAGTAATGTTATCCAAGTTACTATCCCTAGGACAGCGCTCCAGCGCTTCAATGCGCTTGTTTGTAATTTTTGCTATGGGAAGTGTTTGTTTGGGTCTTGTATTTCGAGTAGAGTCCTATACTCGAGACATCATTTCAGACACAAGTATCAGCTGTTTAGAAAGGCAGACAAGGTCCTGGTCAATAATGTATTTTCAGTCAGTAAACAGTTGTTTTTTTATGTCAATGATCAGCAATGTAATGTACGAATGCCACATCTCTGGGCTAGCTATCCTGAGGCCTCAGCCTCTCTGTAATATTTTTGTATCAATATAGAAGTAGACCGATAGTTCCCTATAGTTAGGGTTATTGTGACAAATTTTCATCTTTGTGGATGAAGAAAATAATTTGGGGAAAATCAACGTAATAAACCCTACAACAAACAATATTTAATTGAGGAAACCCTATTCTGTATAAATTATTGAATTCGTCAATAGGAAATAAATGTAATTGTTCAACGAATGAATTGTCTCAAACCCAAAGAGGAGTTCCTTGTAGAAATAGAGTTCGTAAATCAAATAAATTCCTCACAGGAAGAAAGAAAATTATAAAAATGAATTGAGGAGCAGTACGCTCAATAAATTTAGCCATTTCAATTGACATAGTTACCAAAGATAGACTTTGTCTTCGTTAAATGGTGGAAAAACTATTTACACACCTCGTAATTACATTATTTCATTTCCTGAGGGTTTTGATGAATAGAGGCCATGAGGAAGATTAAAATACATTTATTAAAAAGAATCCCTGCAATCACAGAAATAAAACATAATTAGTTTTAGAAGGAATAAACTGAAATTAATAAAATGAAAATCAACGAGTGGCAGGAATAAATCAAACTAGGAAATTATATTTACCTGATGTAGATTATGTAACAGTAAGTAAATGAACAAGATGTGAGAATGCATACTCGCTTGGGTGGTGAACCAGATCCAAAGCCTTACCTGGAATTTCAAAATGTGAGTGAAAATTGAAAAAATGACAAGCCATCAGAAGCCTCACAAAGAAAATGGAGGGAGAGGATACGAACTCATCCCCACCGTTAACGTGGCATCAATATCAGGTGAAAGAAATCAAAAATATCAACCAAGCCATGTGAAAAGTTAATGGACAAAGTACAAATCCATTAAAACGTGATAGCCTTTAACAAAGGAATTTCATTAAAGAGGTGCCAGAAATTTATTGTAGGGATACGATATAATCCCAATGCAGATTTTCAAATATCAAAACAAGATATTTTAACCTTATCCAAGTATATCATATATTATTTAAATAAATTTAGGCATCGAAACTCCAACATAATAAACCAAAGCAACATCATAAGAAATACATAAACACATGTAACACTATTGTATTATATTCAAATTAATGATAAGGTTGAGAAATCAAATTTTAGTTCAAATAGGGCTCTAAGGATTATGAAATCTAGTAAAGTGGAATGTCGTCTCATATTCATTATCAACAATATCCATATATCATTAGAGTAGTAATGTTATTTAAATTAGTCGTTGGGCTAAGTGCTAGGTCCATACATGGACATATAGCCTTGATTATTAATCTTAAAATTTATACTAACAAGGTTAAAAGAGATTTTACAAGTGGTATTTATGAGTAAGAGTATTGAAAATCATTAAAAGGGGAAATATTTGATAATAAGTATAATGTTAGAATATAATTATATATTCTAATAGAAAAAATTACCGCGATTATTCTTAAGGTTTTTATCTTACTAGCATTTCTAGAAAATGCATAATATTATGAAGACATAGATTAATAGTAAACTAAATTACTCCTATAATAGAAGTTATGTTCATTGAAGGAATGTCACAAAAGACGGTAAAAACTAAAAGAGAAATTGTGGAATCATGAGGGTTGGTCAAATCATAATTGGAAATAGAGTTTTATTTTGTTCAAAAATAATCATGTCGTTATAGTAATTGTTAATGGCAGAAATTACACGTGTTTAAATATCATAATATGTCGAAATTAAATAAAGTGAATGACGAAAAAGTAGCATAAATGGTGTAAATAGTTTTTTTTTGGGGGGTAAGTAGAGCTATTACAGTATTGGTCCATACAAAGGTAGATATTACAGACACTATTCATATAAGAACACAAAAATGAAATGGAAAATTAGGATTTAATAGAGCATGAGTGGGCCTTTCTTTCGAATACAGAAAGCCTAGTTGAGTTGTTTCATTTCCTAGTGGTGCTTGATCTGGTTGTGTTGAGCTTGATCCCTTTGATCCTTGTAATGTTAAGCCTTTCCATTATTATCATGATCCTTCTAGTAAACATAAATGAAGGGATCATTCAAGCCTCCAAAAATAGATGTAGGGTGCTCCCACTCAACAAGCATATTCTCATTGTAGGTGTTTTCTTAGTTAAGTGAGGTCTCTCCCTCAGTTTGGAACTCAACATCATTATGGATATCCATGTTTTGTGCTATTTTTTCTTATTTTTGGGTGCTATGGATGCAAACAATTTCTTTTTCTTTTTCTAAGACTATGGGTTACCAAGATTGGAGGGTATGTGTCCTTGATGAGTATAATCCAAAAATTTTGTCTTGTCATAGGAATTTGAGGAATTATAAGGGGAGGAGGGAAAAATGAATAGATTCCACAAATTCATGGACATATGGTGTAACACCCCTAGTTTTATGTTTTTCAATTTAGACATTTGAACTTTTATCCAAAGGGGAGTGGACCCAAATGGAAAATTATTGTGTGGGTGTAATTAATTATTTAATTATGAAAAATAAATAAAAAATTTCTATGCATATTGACGAAATGAGATTTTGAGATCACTTGCCAAATCCATGAGGTATGGAAACAGGCTAAGACATTCCCCAAAAATCTTTCAAGAAAATCCTTGAAAGAATTTATTTCTAATTTAGATTTTTGAGGAAAAATCTAGATTTTCCCCAATGAGGTGGAGAGTTGTTTGGAAGAGGTAAAAAGTTGGAAAAGCAGAAAGAAACTTTAAAATTCCCTAAATAAGGGAAGCCTAGGAAAATAGGAATAAAAAAACCCTTTAATTATGGACACATAACTAGAAACAGGCTTTGGGGAGCATAATTTTAAATAATCTACTCCAGAACAGATTGGGGTTGGTCTGTTCTAGGAGATGATCTCAGCTCGGGGGTGAGTTCTAGAGATAGAGGAACTCTAAGGTTGGGAGGACTGGTCATCAAAGAAGTGGTATGCATACAAATGCTAGGAGTAATTAAATTTGATGTTGATAGTTTATAGTGGAATGTGCTGTAGGGGTTATGGTTAATTTAGTTGTTCTGTTATGAAATTCCTTTCTTTTAATAGAGTTAAATAGAAGAAATAATTCTTCTAAAGTTCTGTATAGTAGTAGGAATAAATCCTAAGGAACACTATCAGCCAGAATCTCTAAACCATGGGTTGGATTAGATCTGGAGATAGTATGAATGGTTCCCAGGAACAATTAAAAATTGTAATTTAATCTGCTTCTAGTATATAAAATTTAGTGATAGGGTAGTAAACAAAGAACTCTATTAAATGATTCTTAAGCAGACATTAACGGGTTTCTTGAGAAAAAATTATTATTCTATTGCTAAGAAAAAGCATAGAGATGAAAAAAATATAAATATAAATGGGAAACTATACTCCAGAAATTATAGTAGTGATGACATAAAGAATAAAATAAGAATTTACTTTATTCCACATGATTATTATCTTTCTATTTACTAGATAAAATATTAACTAGATGAGTTGCATGTAGACTAGGTATAAACAAGAAGCCTAAATCAATTTGACAATTTCCTACTTTTGAAATAGTAGTGAAATGTTAATAGTGTAATCAAACTATCTCGATACCAGCAGATCTCTACAATCTCAAAAGAGAATGAATGGTAGACAATCTCTGGAATATGGTCTGGAGTTAATTATCAGAACCACAGAACTGAGATTACCAAGGTAACAGTGAAGTAACTGCCTGTAATAAAGAGCTACATTATAACTGGGATTGTTAATTTAGATATAGGAATTTTGTTGAAATAATTTTATACATCTTGAAAAAATAATGATGAATTTCTGCAGAGTAAAGACTACTCACTTAAGAATATATACATCTGGAAAAGAAGTATATAAAAACATCTGAGCCCATAAAATAATAATAGCACATAATGTAATACTGTCCGTTCTTGGGTAGATTAAACCAAACCCTATGCTTGTAAAACGCGGGGTATACTTCAAGTTAAATAAATTGTCCGAATCACAGTGGATTCAATTACAGTATACATCAAATTAGAAGAAGGAAATTATAACATTTCTGAGGAAACTCCTCGACTCATTCTCAAGAACAACTAGTGAGTACCGACCTGAAATAGGAGTAACCGAGTGTTAACTCCTAAATGAAGGAATAGCTCTTTGCGAATAACCCTATCGAAATTGCCAATAATGTAAATTACCTGTAGCAATACACGAAAATAAAAATATTAGAGACTGTCGTGGGAATATATGTAAATAATATTCTCTCTCTCTCTCTCTCTCTCTCTCTCTCTCTCTCTCTCTCTCTCTCTATATATATATATATATATATATATATATATATATATATATATATGTAAATAATATTCTATATATATATATATATATATATATATATATATATCATAGTAATGCTAAGTTTAAACTTACTAATTCAAAGTAGGAAGGACTATTATGTAGCAGCTCTTACCTGAGATAGCTAACGAGGGCGAAAGGAGAAATCCTAACATTTCATCAACCAAAGCCGAAATAAAAAAATCGTGGGTTGATACCCAAATACAAGTTATGACAACCAAAAATAAATAAATTAAGTTACAGAACAAAGTAGATTTGTACCTAAATGAGTGGATGAAGGATGCATTCTGATCTTGGATTAGACAGGAGCATTTCAAAATTTCACAGAAGTAATGGTAGAATCGGTTGAGTGTTGAGGACAAAAATAATCGCCTCAGGTTAACCAAAACATTACATACATGCATCGTATACCTACTGTGGGAGGTACAAACGTTAACTAGAATAAATAAAATCGTTTTGAGCAACCAACTCTATAGAGTACACTCAGAAAACAAGTTCGTTTACTAGCCATATCAATCGAGTAAAGCTCGGGGTAAAAACCCCATGCCGAACTATGCTAATTGTTAGTATGAATATTTTGTCGAAGTGTACAAAAAAAGACCACTTTAGCTACACATAACTTATAGCCCTAACATCAAATATGGCTGCCAATATCGTCAGATCTGCAGTTAGTTGATCAAGACAAGTGCTGCAAAAAACCAGATCTATGCATAGAAAGACATTAAGCAGTAAAATCAATATTTTTCTCCATACATCCAATAGACAAGACAAGAACAATGTTTTTTGAAAGAATTTTTGTATTAAGGGCACCTGGGAGGAAAACAAGAAGGTGTATCCAATTCTCCTCAATGGGATGGGTTCTTTGAAGTCCTCAGCACTTCAGATCTAGAATCTCTCTCTCTTGTTGGTGTAGAAAACTCAGACAAAGATAGAACTCAAAGGGAGCTCACACAACAAATAATGAATAATGTGACCAAGTGTATAGATCCAGAGTGATCTAATAGGCAACAAAAGGTCAAGAATGGTAGGAG
>JAXQQM020060547.1:0-48438 GCA_034641835.2 Pinus albicaulis
GTGATAACTTCTGAAGTAAATTGTAATATTTTATCTTCAACACTCAAACTTAGAATAGCAAGTTATCTTAAGGGTTTTTTATGGAATTTTGCATGATTTTCCTAAGCAAAATGGGATTTTACTTAGGAAAAGGTTAAAGGTGAATGATTATAATGATGAATTATCTTAAGTACTTAGGTCTTTTGATCATTGGGCCGAGGGTCCGGTCCCTCCAAAAGTCAAGGAAATTCCTTGAGCCCCTTTGATCTCCAAGTACCTTAGTACTTTGGGGGAAATTAGTAAAACTTTTGAGGGGAAAGTGATAAGGGAGGTTAATGAATTTGACTTTGCTTGCTGTGATTTTCCAGTGTATTTCCTGCTTCAGTATTTGTGATGAAAGTAAAGGATCAAAAACATGTAGCAGCATCATTCATCAGATAAACTTTGTAACACCATCTACCTACCCTATCTACTACTACCATTTTCTCTTCTTTATTAGGGTGCATTTAGACTTGCAAACCCTTATCAATCTTTTCTCTTTACATGATAAATCTATCTATTTCTACCCTTATTACATCCAAGGACTCAGATTAAACTGTTGAACACCTTTTAATAACTCTACCTATCTACTTATCTGCCAAGATTAAACTGTTTGGTCAGATATTTATTCTCTATTCTATAACATGAAATTGAAATATGAATAAGTCAAGTTTAAACAGTTTGACCCTTCATAAATTGTGGCAAAAGTTTGACAAGATGCACACAATTGCTTATTTACAAAAATGAAATAGTAGTGGCATTTGGATTTGCACACTTTCCTTGGTCTATTTTTTGCTTGGGGTTCATTTCTTTCACTTTTTTGACCATTTTATTATTTTTACCCTTTGATCTTTATTTTTTAGGGTATACCCTCTTTACATTTTTTAAATTTTTTGATTTTTTGGTTTTTCAAGAATATGGAACACCTTTGCTCAAGAAAAAAGTTTGAACATATTCCATAGTTCAATCAAGACAATCATGAAAAATGAAACCTATTGGTATAGGAGTCATGAAATAAGACCTACAAAACTCATAAAAGGACAAGGTTTGGCTCAACTCATGACTGAAACAAATTTCCAAGCCCTGAACATTAATGAACTCGATGACGACCAGGAGATGGCGACTCCACAAATCAGTCAAGCCTTTTTAGACTCGCCTTGGTACGCTGATATCATTTATGTTTTGTTAAACCTGCAAGCTCCTCTAGGGTTATCCAGAATGAAACAAAGGTTTTTGAAAATGACATCTTTAAAGTATTTTATTTTAGATAATGCTCTCTTTTGGAAGAATCATGATGGAATTCTATTAAATTTTTTATTAAAAGATGAAGCTGACAAGGTTCTCAATGAATTCCATGCAGGAGATTGTGGTGGACACCTCTACTGGAAGTCAACTGCAGATAAAATCTTAAGGGCTGGTTTTTATTGGCCAACCTTGTTTTCAGATGTTAAGAGATTCGTAACTGCTTGCCATAAGTGTCAGATCTTTGAAGGCAAGAGAAAATTATTACCTTTACCATTGAAACCAATTTCCACCGAGAAACCCTTTCAACAATGGGGCCTAGATTTTATTGGAGATATCCATCCTCCCTCTTCTGGGCAACACAGATGGATCCTCACTGCCACAGATTACTTTACTAAATGGATTGAAGCAATCCCATCCAGACAAGCCAATGATTTTGTAATCATAGGATTCTTAGAAACCAATATACTATCAAGATTTGGCTGTCCTGAGAAAATTATAACTGATAATGCTGCTGCTTTCAAGTCTAAGAAAATGATTAGTTTCTGCAATAAATATCACATCACTTTAGGCCATTCCACAGCCTATTATCCTCAGGGTAATGGACTGGCTGAATCTTCCAATAAAAGTCTCATTAATATCATTAAAAAATTATTGGAAGAAAATAAGAAGAATTGGCATAAGAAACTTACCAATGCATTGTGGGCAGACAGACTTACTACCAAAAAATCAATTGGGACCAGTCCATATGAATTATTTTATGGTATTGAGGCTATATTTCCATCATCTTTAAGAGTTCCTGTAATGAAATTACTTTAGGAGGCTCAAGTAGAACCAAATGATATTCAGAGAAGAATAAATCAAACAATTCACTTGCAGCAGACCAGAGAAGAAGTGTATCAACGATCCCAAGTTTTACAGGAAAAATTAAAGAAGATGTTTGACAAAAGGACCAAAGCAGAATATTTTCAACTGGAAGACAAAGTTTTAAGATGGGATTCCAGAAGGAAAGATAAAGGGAAACATGGGAAATTTGATTTCTTATGGAAAGGACCTTACATCATTCATGCCTTACAGGGAAATAACACATATTTTTTGAAGAATTTGGATGGTTCAGAAGCTGAGGAAGGACCAGTCAATGATCGAATATTAAAACACTACTTTGATCCTATTTACTAGGATGTTTTTTATTTTCTTTAACATGTACATAATATATCCTTTGTAATGCATCAGTTTGGAGTGGATAGTGACCTACTAGAGTTGAAGCCCGAAGGGAAGGCCCTGAGCTTCAGAAATTTTACTATCATATATATAATAAAGCAATAAGCAGGAGAAAATTCCATGGTTCAGTCAAAATCATTTTGAGGGTAACTGATCTGCTGTTCTTGACTTTTCACAAGGAAAAGCCATCCCCAAGTGGAGCCAGTGTTAGACTCCTACACCAATAGGTGTCATATTTCATGATTGACTTGATGGGCTATGTAATATGTTCATACCTTTTTGTTGCAAAGGTTTTCCATATTATTAAAAAAATAAAAATAAAATAAAAATGTAAAAAGGGTATACCCTAAAAGAAAAATCAAAGGGTGAAAAGAATAAAATGGTCAAAAAAGTGAAAGAAATGAACCCCAAACAAAAATAGACCAGGAAAGTGTGCAAGTCTAAATGCCACTACTATTTCATTTTCTGTAATAAGCAATTGTGTGCAGCTTGTTAAACTTTTGCCACAATTTATGAAGATTCAAACTGTTTAAACTTGACTCATTCATTCTTCAATTTCATGTTGTAGAATAGAGAATAAATATCTGGCCAAACAGTTTAATCTTGGCAGATAAGTAGATAGGTAGAGTTAATAAAAGGTGCTCAACAGTTTAATCTGAGCCCTTGGATGTAATAAGTGTAGACTTAGGTAGGTTTTCCATGTTAAAGAAAAAGAAGATTGATAAGGGTTTGTCAGTCTAAGTGAACCCTAATAAAGAAGAAAAAATGGTAGAGTAAAGTAGATAGGGTAGGTAGATGTTTTAGCAGAATTACATGTGATGAATGATGGTTCTAAATGTGTTCAATTTTACTTTCATCACAAGTGTAAAGGCAGATACTACATTGGAAAAAGTTCACAGCAAAGCAAAGTCAAGATTATTAACTTCCCCTTCTTTTTTCCCCTAAATAATTTACTAATTTCCCTAAGCACTAAGGTGTTTGAAGATTAAAGGGGCTCAAGGCATTTCCTTGACTTTTGGAGGGACCAGACCCTTGACCCAATAATTGGAAAAAACCTAAGTACTTAAAATCATTCATCATCACACTCATTTATTTCAAAAAAATTCTTTCTTAAGTAAAATCCCATTTTACTTAGGAAAATCATGAGATATTTCATAGAAAACCCTCAAAATCACATTTTATCCTAAGTTTAAGTGATGAAGTGATTACAATGCAATTTGCTTCTAAAAACTTCACTTTCTTAGTTATATTAATGTATTTTGAAGTTTTCCTTGTCCCATTGTCATATTAACATTGATTTTATATATTAACCCCCTATAAAATCACATTTTCCTATTATATATAACTTATTTTATATAAATATCCCAAAAAACCCATGTATTATATTTTTAACCAAAGTATTTAATTCCCACTTATTCAAATTAAAAAACCCGCTTTATAGCCCCTTTGATTAAAAAATAACTTTATATATATTCCCGCCGCTTATGGTAAATAAATCGCTTTGGTTTAATTATCATATAATAAAAATATATGAAAAACGTTTAAACATATTTGATATGTGTTTAAAACAAAAAAGCACGAAATTAGTTTAAACTATTTTCAATTTTCCCGACGCTTAACTTAAGTTAATAATCTGTACCCCAATGTTTGACTCTGGTTTAAAAAACCCTCCCGGATCATTTTCTCGCTGTATAAAGGATTTATTTAATCCACATGATTAATTAAAAACCTAACCCGCCAATCAAATCCCGCCCGATGATTTTATTTAACTATTAATTACGTTGGGCCTGCACCGTTAAACTCCCATCATCTTCCTGTCCCGTCAACCGTCCGATCGACCCATCTGAAATCAATGACTGTTATCTATTTCGCTGGCCATCTGCGTATGAAAGATAATGCGTGATGGGCTGGCGGTTTTCCAAACAGTAGAAAGCTACGTGTCAAATATTGAGTGGAATCGCTGCCCATTCGCCCAAAACCGCCTTCTACCAAAAGTTGTGCGATGAAAACCATAAACCGCCCATCTCCGTTACTCATCTGTCATACGTACTGACGTCATTTATTAAAATAATGAAAAATTCGCCACCCTTTTGACTTTGTGAATAAAACAAAAACCCGCGTCTTTTTCATCATTTTGTACGTAGAAAACGACTTCGCCCTCCATGCAAAGAATTTCAAAAAATCAATTGTCAAGTACCATTAACTGAATTTTGCTAAAGATCACTACCAGACCAGTAATCTAGAGTTCACGCGTCGCAGCCTGTACCTGTTTAAATATAGTTCATCTCCTAAAAATAGGTATTTACCACATTTCTCATTTAAACTCTGTGAAATCCTGGCTTTCGTTTTAAAATTCCGCACCAAATACTGCTACAGAGTTTATTTGAGTCTTCTATTTTCCAATAATTTCAAATTGCGTCCCCCAAAGACTGCTACAGAGTTTATTTGAGTCTTCTATTTTCCCATAATTTCAAATTGCATCCCCAAAAACCTGTAATTTTGCTCAATTTTTCACCATAGGCCGAATTTCCATTTTTGAATCCACAAGAACCAAAAATGGAAGTTCCTTTGGCTTTAAACGTAGCACCTTTGAGTGCCCCTCACAAAGACTTGGATTATTTACCTTTGGCCGATATGGATTTTCAAGTTAAAGACCTGGGTCTCAGTGAGAATCCTCTTCGAATATTTTGCCGTTGCAGAGACAATTATTTGAATGGTTCCGACATGATTGGACTTTGGGAATCTAATATTCCCATGTACTTTCTCCCAGCAGTCCGTATTTTTCCTGAAATAATCCATTTTTGCCATGCCAACTATGATCCTAACGAAAGAGCAGTCTTATCCCGAAGTCAAGATGTCCTCTTCCCAATAACTGCTAAGTCCATAAATGAGATGCTACATTTCCAACCTGGTCAAGCCCTCACTCCCCTGTCCATGGCTGAATTATTGGAGAGATCTACGAAATTATCCCATGAAGAGTTAAACTGTCTTGGCCAGACTTTTATGCTACCACAAAATCATCCTAAAGGCCCTCCCCCTTATGGTCATACCTTTTTTATTGATGCGGGAAGAATTATTTTAAACATGATATCTTCAATAATGGGCTTCAATACTAGTGAGTATGTTGACCATTTGACTCTAGTATTGTTGTCTATTTTTACCCCTGGACAGCCTCCTACTGTTAAGTATGACCTTGCATCTTATATTGCTGACAAAATCCATGATCAGTTCATGAGATTTGGAAATGAGAGAATATTCAAATATTCTTCTTTCATATATCATCTCATGATATATTATCAGTGTGAAATTTTTCCTTTCCACATTCAGAAACTTGATGCTAAAGGAAACTCTAGGTCAGTCATATTTTGGTCGGCCATTACTCACAATTCCCCTGATTCCCATTATTCCTATAATGAGTTCATTGACCTATTTGTACACCCAACAACTACCTTGTTGGCAGGAGTATCTCCTCCTAGAGTTAGTAATGAAATCAAGAAAATTCTTCAGCTCTCAAAACAATACAAGATAGGTGACTGGTACTTGTATTAGAATCATACTAAAATCAGAATTTATGGATGTGAATTGCGCCCTTTCAAATTACCAAGATATGTTCCAATGCGACTCTTTGCATTAGATTACTTCAGACAGATGAATAATTCAGATATAATTCATTTCTATAATGCAAAGAAAAAGGCTCAACTCAGGATAAAGAGCCAATTAGGTCCCTTTGTTTGTAATTCTAGGGAGGGTGGAAAAGAAGCCGAAAGGATTTTAGAGGACTATTTGAAATTACAAATGATTTTCTACTGGGTGCCCTATGATCAATATAGCTTTATCTGTGATAGAAGAATGAAAAATAAACTATCACCATACATTCATTTTAGGATGCGAGAAATAGAACAATATGTCAATAGAGATGAATGGGTGGAAGGAACTTTGATAGAGCAAGATAGTGAGCAGGTCAATGTTGATAATTTAATGAAAGACCTTGAAAGGATACTTGACCTAGACTATTTTGGGCAGGTACAGACAGCAGGACCTTCTTCAGCAGGAACTTCACAACAAAATTTGCATGAGATCAGTACAGTAGTAGTAGAATCAAAAGGAAAAGAGAAAGAGGTTGATACACAAGTTAAAGAAACATTCACTATGACAGAACAACCTCAAACTTCCAAGGGACATGATCAAGTACAGGTTTCTTCTGTTCAAACCAATCCAGTAGAAATGTCAATTTTGCAGACTCCATTAAATGTAGAAAAGGGAAAAAAGAGAGATGTTGAAGCTGCTACCCCTCTCACTGTATCTTCGCAACAGCCTCAAGCCAAGAGACAGAAATTGAATACTCCTCCAGAAGTAGAATCTATTGATGAAATCCTTGATAGTCAAGGACAAGAACAATTGGGCAGTCAACAAACAGGTACAGTCAGTGGAGCATCCGCTACCTCACAAAGGAAAAAACTACAAAAGCAACAGAGTGTTGAAATATCTTCTTTCAAAACACCAGTTAAAGATGCAGGAGATATAAAGAAGACATTTATCAATATAAAAGCCAGGAACGATCCTTTAAGAATCCAGGTTTATAATCAATATTTGAAGATGGCTCCTAAGAATCAAGAAATATTGATGTCAGCTTATGACCTTCAGCAAGGCAAAATGATAATGAGTCACTTCAAACCCAAAGTGCAGCAACCTCAAACAGCTGCATATTATATCAGAACAAATTTTGAAGTCTAAGCAAAGGATATTCATCCTTTAGATCAGATTGAGTTACATAAGCAGACTGGTGAAATGATCTATTCTACTTTGACTGATAAGGCAATGGCGGCTCACAGGATACAGGATTCTTTGGAGAACACTAGTGCACAATTGCAGCTTGAAAAGGCTTCTTTCAAGCCAAAGACGACAGGATAAAAACATTGGAGGAAATAATTATTGGATTAGGTCACAATCCAAAGGATGTCAAAGGTATAGAAGCTCTAATCAAGAAAAAAGATGATGACATTACAGCTTTGAGAAAACAATTGAAATTTCCAGCTTCAAGACATCCTCAAACTGAAGAAGTAATAAAGAAGAATTCTGAAGAAGAAATGATGGACTTGCTTTTGAGGCTGAATGAGCAACTGACTGAAACAGAAAAAGAGCTTGAACAAGCATTAAAAGACAAGCAGTCCAGTGTTCTAGTATCTATAGCAGAGGTTATCACAGGTACAACAAGTCAGCCAACAGGTCAACCAACAGAGCCATCACAGGTAAATACTTCAAATTTGAGTACAGATGAACTAATAAAATCAATGAATGACTTGAAACTTCAAGTAACAGAACTTCAGCACACAAAGTTACAGCTTATTAATTTGGAATAGAGATATGATCTCTCAAAAATGACTGTTGCTGACAAAACAAAAGAAGTCAAAAAATTGGAAAAATTGATTAAAGCTTTGGAAAAGGATCTCACATTGGAGAAACCTTTAAGAGAAATAAATGACATTATTTGGGATAATATTATCCAGTCAATAAAAGATATTTTGTCTTCAATTCAGATAATATACGAGCAGAATGATTTGGTCAAAGTAGCTCTGGATGAAGTTGAAAACACACGAGCAGAATTAGGAAATAGGCCTGAGGAAGCCAATCAGCTCATACAATTTCTAAACACCCAAACCAGACAGCAACTTGTAGATCAGGGTATTTTGGACAGAACTGCAACAATGTTAGAAATAAAAAGATTTTTTACTAAAAGAACTCTTATGCAAAATTTAGAATGAAGGTGCTTTGACATGCAAGGAGAAATCATTGCTTTCAGAGAAAGGTTTAATGTTTTATTGAATAAAGGGTTGCCCAGCCCTATGGTTTCAGAAGATAAAATAATGGACCTAGAAAATTATGTTAAGAAATTGGACATACATGCTCACAATCAAGCCAGTTCCTCAACCATTTCATCAGAAGCAACATTACCTACAGGAAGGAATCTTCATGACCGATTAGAGAATTTGTTTTATCTTGAACATGAAGTAAAACATTTGTTTCCTAATCAGCCTAATTTCTTCAGATATACCAAGGCTGATGAAACATTGAGGAAGCTTCAATGGACCAAAATAACAGAAGATAAATGGTGGGAAGATCTATTAGAACTTTTGTAAAATTTGTCTTTATATTAAATTTTGCCTATTTACTACAGCATAAAGGATAAAGGGATAAACAAAGGTCAAAGAGTATCGGTTCAGTTAAAAGTGTATCAGTAAGAACAAAGAGTATCAGTGAAGCAAGGCAGTTAGAACAAAATTACTGAAGAGGACAACAATGAGCCAAAATATAGGTCCTGCCTCCAGCACATTCTCAAAAGGAGGAAACAACACAACATCAGTTGCTTTTTGTCTTATCTACGAGACCATTTGTCTCTATTTTTATTGTAACTTATTTGTGAGTCATCTTAGATTATATCTCGTTTTGTTAAGAGATATTTTGTATGATTTTTTGTATAAATAAGCCCTCAATCGAATTATTGATGGTGGATTCTTATACTCTGATGTAACATTGAATATTTTGGAATAAAGAGCTTTGGAGAAATTTTTCGTGGCAAAACTGGACAAGGAATTGAGGCAGAAGACTTTTCTCAGGATTCATGTGTCAAATGAAGGATCAATAAGTCATCTCTATCCCATGTTTTGAAGTTTTATATTTTTTTACAATATCATATGTGTTTCATTATCTTAATATTTAATGAAAAGGATTAAATCAGAAATTACTTAGGTTTAATCTGATTTCAGTTGTTATTATTCTAAATGTTTTCTTCTAAACTGGTTTAAACAGCGAATTCTTAATTGCTCCTGTTTGTCTAGTTCATACATCTTTGGTTATTTAGTAAAGAATACTTAACTGCTCTTTATTGATAATCAATCTATTTCTCTTCTCTTGAATGTGTTGAAAGATTCTTTGTTGCCTTTCATCCGTTTGAATTCCATTCCATTCACTTTAGATCTATAATTGTTTCTAGTTTGATTATCTTGCCCTGATAAACCATCTTTTGTTAAAAAACTTAAGCCAGTGTAGCCAATCCTTTGACTCCATTAGCCCAATGGACCGAAACTATTTGATCTTAATCTCAACTAAAGAATTCCATCAACCTAAATTCAAACAAAACCCCTGAACTTTATAACTAGCCTAATACCTTGCAAAAAAAAGCTAAATTTTATAGAGAGAGCCCTCTCTGGGTACAGATTGGCTAGATTCTGTACCTGAAGGTTGGTTTGTGGTTACCTCGTACCCCTTTCCTCTTCCAACAACTTCAAGGAAAATCTGAGCGATAACAGGTACTTTAAAGGATAACATCCAACATGAAGTTCATGTTTTGGAACCTGATTCACTAGAGAAGGCATTCATGTTGGCAAGAAAAATTGAATGTAAAATTACGGCGACAAGGAAACCTACCACTCACTTCTATAAAGAGGGAAGTGTTGCTACTCCTAGATTTCCACAACCTACAAGGTTGACACCACAACAATTGGAAGAAAAAAGAGAAAAAGGGCCTTTCTACAGTTGTGATATAAAATACAGTAAAGGTCATAAGTGTGTTGAGAAGAAATTATTTTACACATATTGTGAAGAGGAAGAAGAAAATGAACAAGAATTTTCAAAAGAAGAGGGTATACACCAGGAACCAACCCTAGAAGAAGAAGAAATGAGTTTGACCATATCATGTAATGCATTGGTAGGAATTACCACTCCTCAAACTCTTAAGATAGAAGGACATATCAAGAAGAAAAAGGTAATAGTGTTGATTGATTCAGGTAGTACCCATAATTTTATTCATTGTAAGGTAGCCAAGGAATTGAATTGTTTCCTATACCTAGCACCAGAATGTCAAGTGGTGGTTGAAAATGGAGGAACTATAAATTTCTCTGGAAAATGCCATAATATCAAGCTAACCATGGGAATAGTCCAATTCTTTCAATTCCTATGGGAGGTGCTGATGTTGTACTAGGAGTATAATGGTTACAATATTTGGGGATGGTAACTTTTAATTTTCAAGAAATTTTCTTGAAATTTTTTTAGAAGGTAAGGAAGTTGAATTATGAGGTATTTCAGGGAAGTCAAGAAAGATAATAACCTCTAATGTCATGACAAAGATTCTAAAGAAAGAACAACGAGGCATAATTGCACAATTATGCTCACTAGATGTTCCAACATAAAAATCATTTATTTCTGCAGATCTCAAAAAAGTCTTGGACAATCATTCCAAGGTGTTTGAAACTCCCAAAGGACTCCCACCTATTCATGATCATGCTATTCATTTGATTCCCAAAAGTGTTCCTCCAAACATCATGCCTTATAGATATCCTTATGTCCAAAAGAGCGAAATTGAACGTATGATTACATAAATGTTAGAGGCTAGTATAATTAAACCTATTCAAAGTTCTTTCTTTGCTCCTGTAGTATTGTTACACAAGAAGGATGGATCATGGCACATGTGTCCCGATTATAGGGAGCTCAATAAGCTCAATATTAAAGATAAATTTATCATTCCCATGATTTATGAATTATTGGATGAAGTACATGGAGAAATTTATTTTACGAAGTTGGATCTTCATTCAAGATATCATCAAATTAGAATGAAGACTGAATATATTTCGAAAACAACATTTTGAACTCATGAGGGTCATTATGAATTTTTGGTCATGCCTTTTGGCCTTACCAATGCACCTTCTACATTTCAAGGATTGATGAATTCCATTTTCAAACCCTTCCTTAGAAAATTTGTGCTAGTATTTTTGGATGATATACTAATCTACAGCAGGTCTTGAAAGGATCATGTTCAACATGTTGACAGGGTGCTTTAACTATTGCAGGAGAAACAATTGTATGCAAAAACATCCAAATGTTTCTTTGGAGTACAAGAGGTGGAATATCTGGGTCATATTGTATCTCACGAGGGTGTTAAGGTAGACCCTAAAAAAATTAAAGCCATTAAGGAATGGAAAGTCCCCACAACCATTAAGCAGTTGCGAGGATTTCTCGGGTTAACAGGGTATTATCGCAAGTTTGTTAAAAATTATGGGAGAATAGCAGCACCTCTAACAACATTATTGAAGAAAGATGCATTTTCATGGACTCCTGAAGCAACTAAGGCCTTTGAACATCTTAAGGAGGAAATGTGCCTAGCACCGGTCTTAGCTACGCCAGACTTCACAAAAACCTTTATTGTGGAATGTGATGCCTCAGGAAATGGAATTGGTGTTATTTTAATGCAAGAAGGAAGACCCATTGCTTTTGAAAGTCATCCAATTAAAGGAAAGTATTTACAAAAACCTATTTATGAGAAGGAAATGTTAGCAATACTGCATGCACTAAAGAAATGGTGAACTTACCTAATGGGAAGACACTTCAAGGTAAAAACTGATCATGATAGTCTTCAACACTTTTTGGAACAAAGACTATCTTCAGAAGAGCAGCAAAAATGGGTCACAAAGATGTTGGGTTATGACTTTGAAATAATCTACAAAAAAGGAAAGCTTAATGTTGTTGCAGATGCACTCTCAAGAAAGAATGAAGAGGTGGAACCATTGCTTTGTGCCATTTCTATTATCCAACCAGATTGGATAACCGAAGCAAGAGATGAATGGAAGAAGGAAAAATATGTATGGACACTCATTCAAAAGTTGCAGCAAGATCCTAGTACATTTGATACATTTAGTTGGGAAAATGATTCCTTATGGTACAAAGATCGCTTATATCTTTGTAAGAATTACCAACTAAAACAAAATATTCTTCTGGAATTGCACACTTCTCCTTTAGGAGGACACTCAGGATTTTTAAAAACTTACCACAGGGTGAAGAAAGAATTTTTTTGGGATGGCCTTAAATCTGATATTCAAAATTTTGTGGCGGAATGTTTGGTTTGCCAGCAGAATAAAGTTGATACAATTAAGACCCCGGGTCTTCTACAACCTTTATCCATTCCAAGCCAACGTTGGGAGGATATTTCAATGGATTTTATCACAGGTTTACCTAAGTCCGAAGGAAAGAGTGTCATCATGGTGGTAGTTGATAGACTTACCAAGTATGCACACTTTTGTGCATTATCTCATCCATTTAAAGAAAGTACAGTTGCTACTACATTTATGAACAGAATTCAAAAGCTACATGGAAGCCCAAGGGTTATTGTGAGCGACAGAGATCCCATTTTTACTGGAAATTTTTGGACGGAGTTATTTTCTTGTTTGGGTACTCAATTAGCTCATAGCTAATCTTATCATCCTCAATCTGATGGTCAAACTGAGATCGTAAATAAATGTTTGGAAGGATATCTTCGTTGTTTTGTATCTGATAAACAAACACAATGGGTCAAGTGGTTACCTCTTGCTGAATGGTGGTATAACACTTCCTTCCATACTGCAGCAAAAATGACCCCATTTATGGAACTTTATGGATATCATCCACAATCCATCACATCATCTTTAAGAGAAAATTCTAAGGTTCAAGCAGTGGAAGATCACATCGAGCATCAGCAAGAAGTTCTCCAACTCTTAAAGGATAACCTGAATTTGGCACAAAATCGAATGAAACAACAGGCAGATCAACATCGCAGCGAGAGAAGTTTTGATGTAGGAGATTGGGTATTTTTATGGCTACAACCATACAAACAAATTTCCCTCAAGAAAGCTAAGCAGGATAATAAATTATCGCCAAAGTAATATGGTCCTTACAAGGTGTTGCAAAAGATTGGTACTATGGCATACAAATTGGAGCTTCCTGCTTCTTCACGAGTGCATCCAATTTTCCATGTTTCATGCTTAAAGAAGGTTATAGGTGAAAATATTCCAGTTCAAACAATATTTCCCGAACTTGATGAGGAAGGAAAAATCATACTGGAACACAAATCGGTCATGGAAACAAGAACTCGATAGCTACGAAATCGATCAATTTCAGAGTATCTCATCAAGTGGAAGAACTTACCCACTAAATATTTTACATGGGAGGATGAGAATTTTATACAGAAACACCCAGAGCTACTCAAGCATTAAGGACAACACTTTTTTGAAGGAGAGGGGCATGTTAGGTTCCCATATTACTAGTATAGACCCTTATTGTTGTTAGTGTAACCCCCTTATTGTTATTATTGTACCCCTGTAACCCTGATATTGTTATTATTGTGCCCTTAAATTATTATTGTTAGGTCGGCTAGGATTACATTATGGCCCACTAGGATTACATTGTGACCCCATGGACTCCTATATATAGAAAGGAGGTTTTTTAATTTGTATCATCCGAGAATTTTTCATTCATTTAATGTATTGGAGGTTTCCCCCTTCAAGTGCCTTATTTATAAGGCGTTGATATCTCTTTTCTTCTATTTTTGGAGCTGGTTTCACAACAACCAGCATTGTCCTAGTGAAATTCCTTGAATAAAATCCCCATATCTCAATGATACAATGGGATATAATGCTGGAAAGACACATGAAAATTAGACATCATAGTCATTCTACTCTCCAAGGTACATACCCCACCTAGGTGTTCCTAGAGTATGAACTTCTTGGAATATTCTTCGCTTGGGTAGCCAACCCTTAAATAATATCGGTCCTCGACTACTCTTATCTTGAATGCCCTATCTCATTCTCAAAGAGTATCGAATGCCAGATGATTACCCAATCCTCCATTCCGTCTTCCAGGTGAAGTCCAAAATGATGTGTTTATCCATTCTCTTCACATTTCCTTCAGTAAGACTTACAGATGTTAGTCTCGGTCTAGTGCATGACACATGTAATATAGAATCGCATACGTCACTCCCTCTCAACATAGGAAGGAAATACTTCAAGTTTCTTCCAAGCAAGAAACTTACCACTAGGATCCCTCTCAACCAGGGTCCTATAGCAGCAATCCAGATACTCATGAATAATTCCTCCCCTCGATGTCATGCATTTCTATATTGAGGAATTTTCAAATTTTGGCTTCATAGGGCACAGATCATCCATCATTTTTAGTCACGAGTCATGTCCACTATCATAAAGTGATTCATTAGTATTCCTCATCTGGTACACCATTATTCCATGTCACTTTCATTCGAATCATCTCCAAGGATCATACATTCTTTCTCATGATTTTCAACCATACACAAATTTATCCAAATAAACATATACATATGAAATTTTAAAGAAAAAGTTACCTCAGTGATGATATTTAACCATGACATCTTCCTATAGGCATCGGCATCCTTTATTCAGATTGACACATCTCCTAATGATATGTTTTTTCAAGGGTCTTATTCTTTACCAAAATTTTTTTAGAGTCTACATATCCTCCAGGAGATCTCCTAGTCACATATTCTTGGCCTCCAGATGATAAATGCTGCTTGACATGGTTGAATTTCATGATCTCTTCCTCTCTGCACATTCTTCATTCCCAGGATCTTACAAATTTTCAAATTTCTTGTTCATATACAACCACCTCATATTCCATGGGGATGAGGAATATATGTGTGTGTGTGTGTGTGTGTGTGTGTGTGTGTGTGTCTGTGTGTGTGTGTGTGTTGATTTCAAATGTCAGTGGACTGAGAGATCCTCATTCATAGATCATACTTCTAAATATGGATGTCTATTACCTGCAACCATATGACATAATTTCTTAGCATCCAATGTCAGCATATACAAATATAGATACCTCATATATTTATCATTTAATTCATCATGTAGAAGTTTTACTAGAATTAAGAGCTTCATTCCCTTGACCTAATTCATTCATAAGTCATCACATCCCAGAATTATGTTTCCATGATGACCCTTGATCTTGATGACTACCTTCCATCAGTATTGTTATCATAGAGGTTTTCTTGGAGCTGCTTCACCAAGAGCTCCTACCATGATTTTATCATGATGCTATAATATGAATTTATTCCTATCATACTATTTTACAACCAACAGAAAAATCTTAAATGAGAAGATGATCTCAATCATAGTTGAGATCCCTTGCTCCTAATTTCTTAGATTTATTTGAATCATGTTCTTCTCTTATATCTGAGACATGGGCTTCTTCCTTTTTTCCTCTTGTCCATTCTAAATTTAGGAAAATAAAATTTATAATTCCCAAGATCATTACATCCAAAGCATCATTCCTTATTCATATTTCCTTTCGTATTCTAAGGAAAAAATTTACCGAATCTTCTTTTCTTCATGGACATGGCTTCAAAGGCTTGATTCTCTACACTTTATCTTTTGTTCAATCTTGATTCTTCTATCTTACCTACACTTTGGAATGGTGTGACTTCTTCTCTCCCATCTATGCTATAAGTGGAACCTCTCCATTATTTTGGTAAGAAATTTTGTACCATAGTGAGTATTTATATATCAGACATTACTTCACCCAACTTCAGTAATTGTTCTCGTATTGCAAAAATCTCCATTAGATATGGAATTATTCCTGTGACATTCTCAATTTGTATGGTTTTTGTCACAGGGATATTATTTCCTTTGAAGAACCTTTTGAGAACAACTCCACAAATTTATCATATATTTCTTTTGAGGATTCTAGCTTTGACACATAGGGAGTGAGATACTTTTTTATGGATTCTATTAGAATCCTTCGGGCTCTTATTTCTCCTTGTATGTATTTGATATATGCTAGAATGTCTTCTTTTGGAGGTTGAATTGTAGATAATTCTATGGAACCCATAACTTAATTTTCATTTAGATTTAGATCTATCCTTTTCTTCCACGCATTAAATTTTGATAACCGAACCAATTTGTTTCTCTCTGTATAATGAGGCATTTTGAAAGATTTAGATAAAGTCATATATAATTAACTTGAGTAAGTGACTTTCGCCTTTAGAAGCTTCCTTGATGAAGAGGTTAGGATCTTATTCTTCCATAGAAAACTTCAATATAGGTGATCTTGGATCCTTGATGGTAAAATATGTCTTCAAAAGATGATGTCCTCTTCTACCACTACCTTGAATGTAAATTTTTGATGGCAAAGATTATAATCTTGAAAATATGATCATTTGGATGAGATGAAGACCTTGAGATTCTTCCTTGAAAACATATTTGACTCTTCACCCAAACTTTGATTTTTCTTCTTCTTGGACTGTCTCTTTGCCAAGTAGCCCTTGAGTTCAACACCTTAGCTTTGAAACCATGTTGAGAATTTACAGGGTTGATGATTAATTCAAATTCTCTTCTTGATAATTACTTGTGAGCTTACTTGAGTTACTTATGTCTTCTCTTCATTATCTTATTTATTCTTTAATCAATTCAATTATCAAAATACCCAAGACACAAAATTATGCTCCTAGAGCCAGGGAAAATCCTCTCCATCTTGGACAGAAAATCCCACAAATAATTCATCTTATAGATCTTCAAATGAAAAGTAATATTACCAATACTGAGACCCTTGACCTAGATATGCTTCCAAGACCTTGTCACTTCTTATTTGTATACTCACAACACTGATCCTTTTCCTCTGCATTAATTTATTTGATCTGTACCAACACTAGAGAACTGGATCTTTAGATTTATCTTCCTCTCTTATTTCTTAGTCAAATATTTAAGACAAAACATATTCACTTGACATATGCTTGAAGTTGTAGACAAAAAGGTAAATCATAGATTTACCTTCCTGTTTTACTTATACTTTCTGATTACTTTCTCATTCAAGTTATCACTAGACGTTTCTTCATATATATCATCGTTACAACTGTATGTGTATACTTCACTATCTCTCATCCACAACTTCTATTAATCACAGCAATGCTAATAACATATCTGCTCCTTCCTGTCTTTAGCCACACATTTGTAACCATATTTGTTAAACTATAAAGTCTTGGAGGTAATTGTCCACAAAGCTTCTTCAACAAATCAACATTCAATACAACATACATTTTGTTCTAGACTATTAATTTGTGAACAGTAGTGTATTTATTGATCCTTAAATCTGCATCTTATTCACTTCTGGAATCCACAGCTATACTCAGAATATCCTCACTGTTTTTCTTGTCTTAAGTCCGCACTTTGAGTTTAGACTTATCTGCATTGTTTTTTCTCCACATATTGACCGCAGGTCCTATGTATATATAGGACACTATCCTCCTTAATAAGCCGACCATATACCTAGATTGGAGGCTGAGTTTATCACTGTGAATTAGGCCGACTAGAGTGCAGTTATTCCAATGTTTGATGAAGGATTTATTCACTATATTCAGAGCTTGTATTCCATCATTTTTGGAGGGTTTTTATGAGTCATTCTTCCAAAAGGTCTTGGAGCATATATTTCTAGACTAGATCCTTCATGTATATGACACTTAATTCTATTTATACCTAGAAGAAAAAACCCTAATAGACATGAAGAAGAAGTCTATTAACCTATATAATAAAATATTTCTCATGAAATCCATGAAGAAAATACAACAAAAAACACATTTTTTATCTTTATCTTCTTCCTTACATAAAATACATAATTACATAGTCAATATGAAGATCGACCTAGTTACACTTTTCAAGAGGAATATGGTCCACCTCCTGAGTTGAACTTCGAATTTGTGATTAGGAGGCCAAGTAAGAACCTTCTAGAACCTCAAAAAAATGCTACATATGTCACAAAATGCATAACACATATATATGTATATGAAACCATGTTAATTTCCTAGTTTTTAATTATAAATTCACTTAAAAATACATAAAATAAATAACTTTGGAAAATGTTTATTATAACCCAAATGATCATGAAGATATAATGTAGGGTTTTAGGCTAGATAATTATGAAATGAGGGTTGAATGGTATTAAATGATGGAAATACGGATGAAAATGGAAGACAATTTTGAGACTCAACACTTGTTGATGTGGAAAATCAAATTACTCAATCTGACTAAGACATAAGTCAAATTGAGCCTTTCTTTCTATAATTTATAACATAGAGTCCAACAATGAACTCATATACCTCCTCCTTTTCTGTCAATTTTATTGGATCTGTTGTGCTTTCCTACCAAAAGGATGGAGAAAAATATTCTTTTATCCCGAATTTGAATTGTCATTGCTCATAGAAGTAATTGAGATTTACCGTATAATACATCAACATCTTCTTTCCTAAAGTTCTTAATGATGGGAAAATGGAATCATGTTTTCAAGTGCTTATTTACTAAGGTAAAAAGAGCATCCTTAATAAGGTTATTTACTATATTACTATATTACTATATTACTCAATTTAAGCTTAAGAGTAAGGAAACTTAAGTCTGCTACACTAGTGATATTGTTGCTAGAAACTCACATAGAGCCACTAGCAGAAATAATTGTAGATATGCATGCCACTGGAATGGTGTCACTACCATCTACAACATAAAAAATAACATTTTTAACAATCAACAACCTCCACTACAACTAAAGTAATGGTTATTCTTTGGCAATGAATAAATGGAAATATTAAGTGTCATGATACTTTTTATAGAGTTGAGGTACAAAGAGAAAATTCCAACTATCCATATTTAGAAGAGATTATTCTTGTAATTTATCCACTAAATAGTTTAGTAAAACTGCAATATTGTACTCAATTGCTGCTAAATTTAGATTTCCTTTTCAAAGGAAATTCAAATCCTTCAATCTCAGATTGCACTTTTGATACCAATTATTTTGAACCAGGATTGACTTAAATTAAAGGTTCAAACTAGAATTCTTCTATTGATACATCGGGATATTAGAGATAGGATTCATGTCTTTGGGAGCCATATTTTTTACTTGTTGGGCCTCTACAATGAAATAAAATTCACAAATTTTGAAACGATATATAGAATTTAAAATATCTTTCCATCATTACCTGAGAACTTTGACAGAGGCCTTCATAGTCTTTAGCTAGTTGAGTCTTATTTTTCCTTGGGATAATTTGCACTTGGAAATGCCTTATCAATAAATTATATTTGATAAAATTTCAAGTGACTTCATTTTCCTATGTAGTTCTTAAACTCCTTAATCAACATTTGAGACTCCTTTCTTATTGGTAATTTTAACAAAATGCAATTGGCAACTCTTCCACTTCAAATATAGTTGAAATATCGATGGTGGGCATTGGCTTAACCTACTCCAAATTACGTTTGGCCATAATAAGAAAACAAGAGAACTTGTAACTAACATTTTTTCCAACCAATGATCATAGAAATTCATAGTTTAATTTTACACTAGTAATCTCAAGAAAGAAAAAAAATTTACTATAACATGTAACACCATATGTTTAAAGATACTTAATTTTTAACAATGTTTTTTCTCACAAATATAAAAATCTATTGAACAATAAAGTAAAAATAATGTTACACTATCCATGACAACATATCACATTCTTTTCATGAAAACTATTACCAAACATATCTCAACTCTTGTTGTACATGACTTTTGGAGACATTGAATACTTTTTTTCTAACTTTTATGTGTAACCAGATTTCTTGGTGACACATTTTTTGTAGGAAGCAATGATAAATTAATACGATGTAGATATTTTCAAACAATAGTCTTTGAGAAATTCCTTGTGAATAAGAAAGTCGATAAAGTGAAGTTCTCTTATATTGATTTTCTTTATTATTGTCACTGTAATAAATTTTAACTTGGTTTCTTTTAAGTTGAGGAAAGAATAGCATCATGAGGGTTGAGTAGAATAAAAAAATTGAAGGATAAAGGGATGGTTAATGATATGAGGTGGCATTAGAGAAATTTAGAGGTATAAAATGGGCCTCCTAAGGTATATTATAAAATAAGAGTGGAAATAATAAAATAATATTAGATTACCTCATCAAGTTTTCGAGGGAAAAAAAAGTACCTTTTCATCTTGTATTTTCAACTTATATCCCCATTATTTTATTCAAATTTTGAGCAGGGGCACTCATTGGATGTGAAATTTAATTTTGCACCTAATTAGTACCCTTTTTTCATATTTTCAATGGACCCTACTACACGAGAAATATGAAATACATGAAAAACGTGATTACAATCACATTTTTCATAGTTTTCGTGTAGTAGGGTCCATCGAAAGTATACAACATGGGCACTCCATGGATGAAAAATTAAATTACACATCCAACGAGTGTTCCTGATATAAATTTGAGTAAAATAGTAGTGAGATAAGTTGAAAATACGAGTTGAAAAAGTAAATTTTTTATTTATTTATCGTTTTACCTTTTTACTCAAAAAATGGTGAATCATCCCCCATGGTTGATATCATCATATTGAATCCTACTGGTTCTTATAAATTTTATTTTTTTTGTAAATTTTTGTTTTGAGGCCCATTTTTTACCTCAAAATTTCTCTACTATCTACAAAATAAAAAATATAGTGGAAGAATGAAATTAGGGTGAAGGAATGTTATGCTTTGTAGTTGTTTCTCATCATGTTTCCCAAAATTTTCAACAAATAAAAGACAATTATACTAATTTTACCTCAATATTACCATTGTATGAAGCTTTTAAATTTCTACTTTATGTTTAAATAAGAATAATGGAGAAGAGAAGATGAACTTATGGATGGTTTGGTGTTGATTTAGCTTAAGTACTCTACCACTGCATTATGTGTTGACCAACACTTTGACCTTGCTCTTATGATGACGAGGTGAACTTAGAAATGTTGATTGATAGGTGTATGACACATACTAATGATTAGAAATAATCTCCAAATTAGGATCCAGTCTTGAAACACGCGTAACCATAAAAACTACAAATCTACTACAAAAAAATTATTAAACCAACCTTAAAAACCTACGCAAATGTCCCTCATTTCTTTTTAATGCATTACTCAATTTATCATATTATGAGATAAACTAATGTCTGAAATAATTTTTTCTAAACCTTATTTGATTGAAAATAATATGGAAATTTTGCCTCTACAAATTGTCACATACATTTTTTTTGTAGCTAGTCATTTTTTTTTTTGCATGGGAAAGCTACAAAATTTGAAGAATATTGAAACCTTCCACATCCTCAAGAATTCGGGTTAGGAAATAAAATCATATGCTCCAAATAATCATAAATACATGGAAAATTTAGCTATTTAATGTTTTATGCCTTATGAATCAAGTGTGAACAATGATGGATGATATAATAAAATATATGTTATTGAAAGTGTAGATATATGAAGGATTACTCCTTGAAGTATTGTTAAATATAGGGCTCAACATCCTTCCCCCACACTTACATAAGGTAAAATACTAGCTAGGTATAGTGTAGGTCTTTCATCATTGTATAGCTAATAACTATGTTCCTTCTCTATTTTTGAGTTTCGTATTCTTATATGTAAAAAAAAATTATAAAAGGAGGGAAAAGAACAAGATATAATTCTATAATATAAGAAAGTCAAATTATAGGTAAATGGATTTCTTGTTCTTGGCTTTATGTGTTAGAAAATCAGACAGGTAGAAATATTTTGTTATTTTGATAATTACTTGTGTTATTATTGTATTTTTATTATATTCTTTATGTACTTGTTTGATCTTCTTTTCATCAATCAATCATCAAACCAAAAGACATGAATAGCAATGACACCATATGTAGGCACTCAGTCGGGCCTAAAATCCCCCTCTAGGGAAAGCCAGTCAAACTCTTCCACTAATCAAATTGAGATAGACCAAGGCCTTAAACCTTCCTCCTCCACCAAGTTAGCCTTCCAATATGATTCATAAAACTTTAGTAGTCTCTCCTTGTCTAGTGGCTACAAACCAACAACAACTCAGAATTTCAGCCCCCACCAATTCCATAATTTCATGCTAGTTATAGTACTGTAACATTGGCCCTTCCAACAAGCTAGAAATTTTTCACGTGTGAGATAAAGAGAGAGAATTAAAAATTCTTATGCTTGATAAAGACCTCCTTCTTCTTCACCGAGGTTTCTTTCCTCCTTCTTGAATTTCAAACATTTTTTTTGTCCCTAACAACTGCATATCAAGCTTATTTATGATATACTCCAAATAATGTCGAGTTGTTGCCATTATATAATAGATTCTACCGCTCAATTAGTTTGACTTGTCCAAGTTTAGGTTGACTTGGTGGAGGAGCCATAAATGACCTATTCTACCTAAAAATAAACTTCTTTCTTGATTGACAAAGCCCAAGAAAGGTATTTTACATTATGACATGGACAAGGACACTTGACATAAACCCTAAAGCCTACAATGGACGATTTGACCTAAAAACATTGACCCAAGCATGAAACACATGCTTTAACAAGTCAATTTATTTTACAATATTTGTTTTCTTTATCTTGTTAAATATATTACATCATGACTCAAATACAATTATGAATACCGATATTAGTTACATTTTTAAACACTCTTTCTTAATTAGGGAGGAATTCATAATTACATATATCCATAGGTACATGGAATATCTCAAAGTGATATACTCTATGATGATTTTACAACACACACATTGCTATATATTCGATTCCTGACAAAGGGTACTCTAATTGGGTGGGACTAATGTGTTTCCAATATTCAACCTCTATAAGTAACATCGTGCTTCCACCCTAACAGCAACTCAAGGATCTAGGTGCATATTCAAGTTCAAAGCTCTATGAATAACTCCATCCCCACTACTTCGGGATCTAGACACCGACACATAGTCTGACCAGATGTCCTCCAAAGCATTAGGCACTCAAACCCAAATGATTGCATCTCTCGTTATAAACTAAATTAGTTACATATCCACCAATCCAAGCATGCTTCAAATTTTCAACCTTTTTATGAAGATATATTACACAATCACAACCCCAATCAATAATAAACCTTCAAGTATATATACAAGTAAACACAAACCTTCGAGGTTCTCAATAATTCTGATCAAGTTACCGAGATACAAATTTGTTGAAATCTTTCTTCTCTCATTTTAGTAGCACCAAATACAACCTCAGTACTTTTCAATTATCTTGTTCATCAATCCATCTGTAGTAATTTTATTCATTATTTGATTTTATTCTTTCTTCAAGGTATTCATTATGACTGTCATAATATGTCCTCCCTCTCAACTGGGGAGATGTAACCTTTCTTATAACCATGCTCCCTCTCAACTTAGGGAGAATAAAAACATCAAATATATCTCATTATTTATCATGTCATCAAGGTCATCTTGATCATCATCATTCTTGTATCTTTCTTCATCATGCTCATTATCATCTTCAATTGCACGCATCTTTAGCATCTTGAATATTAGGTGCCTACAAAACTTTAATAGAAAGTACAACCAAATACAAATATATAGAAGCATGAAGTTAAATATATCAAGATAAAATATACATTAATAGTAAACCCCTAAAGGACTAGGATTTTTACTTCAACATTACAAAAACCTCAAACATAAAAAGAATAGGTTTTCAATATATGTTCTAGAATTTATCAGCAACCCTTAAGTAGAGCAGGATTTCATAATCAACACTAACATACCCTTAGCAGGAAGAGGTTAGGGTTTTATAGAGAACCCTAAGTGTTAGTGTTTCAAAGGAATGATCAAATGGTAGAATACCGAGGTTAGATTCAATCTAATTATTAATCACCCTAACCAGAATATTTATGATTCAAAGCACTAGACATAATGATGTCAGTAATATAAAGAAAATTTCAAAAGAAGAATTATCATATTTTTTTCATGAAGAGAAATTTATAAAAAAACTTGTAGTCTAATACATATCTTGATTTTTTCTTTAACAAACCTTGTAGGACATAAGTTCTTGAATAGAATCGTTTGCAATATGACTTCTTTCATGATTCAAGTATTTACTTTGAAGTCTCCTCCATAACCTTTGTGTATTATGCAAGCTTTCCTGCCAAGGAAAATATATGGAATGGTTATTAGTATATAGTACAAAGAAATCTCAAAGTGGGGAGGAAAACAAGCATGAAAGATAAATCAAATAACAATATACTTATCTTTTCATAAAATGGTGAAATTTCCCTCTTAATCCAATCTTTCTGAGGGATACCTACAACTTACCAAAATAAATTTAAGAATTTGTAACAAGATATATTATATATATGGATCCTGAAGATCAAAACATAAGACATTATAGAACTTATATTAGTAGATTCAAAAGGATATGTGAGACAATAATTAATAGTATACGTATTTTACTTTATATTTTTCAGTCTTGTTCTTCTTAGCTAGAGCTTCGTCGGTAACATTCACATGTTCTCCTTCTCTCTTCTTATTTCTTATATCTTCAGGACAATGAATTTTGTAATGACCCATCTTATGAAAAATGTAGCATTCAATCTTGGATAGATAAACTTTCTTATTTTGTCCTTTGTACTTCTTAAATGTTCCCTTCTTCTTATGATGAGAAGAGTAGGCATTTGAAGTTTTATCTTCTTCATCCTCGTTCTTATTGAGCACCAATGATATTTATGCTTCTTATTGACTCCATGCATTCCACATTTATTCAAAGCTGTAGTATCCTCCCAACTTCTAATTCCTGGTGCAAAAGAACTCCAAGATTTTGGTAGACCTAGAAGAGAAGAAATTACAAGTTCGTTTTCGATACAACTTCATCTATTTCTTGGAGTCAGTTTCTTATTCTAGATATCCTTACAAAATATGATGACAAAGTATCATGTTTCATCATATTTATTTTTCTTAGTCAATTCTTGAGGATTTATATTTGACCAATGTTCTTGATGATAAATAACTTATAGAGAGATTCATACATTTCTTGAGTAAAGTCTATGTTGGATATGTATGGGATTAGGTTGTTCTTTGCTTCATCTGTTATTAGATTCATGGAAATTTTTTTAGTTTCTTTGAACTTCTCTTTTTCTACATCATATATATTTCATGACTTTTTCTTAAAAAATATTCAAAACATTATTCTTAGTGAGGATAAGATCTATCCTCTTTTTCCATTCCCTGTAATTGGAGGCTCCTTTGAGCTTGTTTTATCTCTTAATTGTAGTTTACATACTTTATATAGATAGTAGGATTCTCTTATTATATAATCATTTTTCTTGATGACCTTCCTTTGATCCCTTTTTTTTTCCTCAATATATCTTTAAGCTTCATTTCCCTTCCTTCCTCACCTTAGCTTTGATACCATGTTAGAAAATCAGAAAGGGAGAAATATTTTCTTATGTCGATAATTACTTGTGTTATTATTGTACACTTATTATCTTCTATATGTTCTTCTTTTATAGTATTTTCATCAAGCAATCCTCAAATAAAAAAACATGAAGTTCAATGACACCAGATATAGGAACTCATCCAAAGCTAAAACCCCTCTCTAGGGGAAAACCCATTCAAACTCTTCCACTAATAAAATTGAGATATACCAAGTCCTTAAACCTAACCAAAATACCTTCCTCCTCCACTAAGTTAGACTTCCAATATGATTCAACAAACCTGAGTAGTCTCTTCTTTTCCAACAGCTACAACTTATAAACAACCCAAAATTTAAACCTCCAACAACTCCAAAATTTCAATGCAGCAATAGTACTATAACTTTGGCCCTTTCAACAACCCAAAATTTTTTCACGTGTGAGATAAAACGAGAAAATTTTGACTTCTTATGCTTGATAAATACATCCTTCTTCTTCACTAGGGTTTCTTTCCTCCTTTAGTTTCACACATTTTTTCTATCCCAAACAACTGTAGATCAAACTTGTTTATGATATTCTACAAATGAGGTCGCGTTTCTACCTTTATATAGTAAATTATGCCCCTCAATTAGGTATAATTGTCTAGGTTGAGGTTGACTTGGTGGAGGAGGCCTAAATGACCTATTTTACATAAAAATAAATATATTTCTTGATTGATGAAGTCAAAGAAGGGTATTTTACATTATGACATAGACAAGGGAACTTGACATAAACCAAATAAGCCCACAATGGATAGTTTGACCTAAAAAAATTGATCCAAGCATGAAACCCATGCTTTAATAAGTAAATTTATTTTATAATAAAAAATTCTTTTTCTTTCTCTTGATAATTGTATTACATAATGACTCAAACAAAATTATGAATACATATAGTAGTTACATTTTTGAACGTGATGTCCTTATATGTTCACAAAAAAGATGTTTGAAAACCCAACATTACAATGATACAAGAATTTTGAATAAGAAAGGTGTTTTCCTTTGCTTTTATGAAGGATAGGAGTAACAAATGATGGTGAGGGGGTAATATAATATGGAGTACAAGAGGTAAAAAATGGACTATGGAAAGGATAAAATAAAATGGTAACTTCAAAATGATTTATAAGCCCAAATTTTGATATAAGATGACTACTTTAGGGTAGAGCTTACCTACCATACCTTACCTTTTCTTTGAGGATTTATGTTGATGTGAGAGACAAGCAATGGACTATTGGTTTCATGACAAAGATAAATGTACTAATGGTTTTGAGTGTTTCTTATATCAATAGAGTATCCATAATGACATTCATTCCTCATCAAGGAATGATATCCTTCACTAACTCCAACTTGTTGTTCAAATTTGAATGCTCCATGTAGAAAATCCATGTAGATTCAAACTGCTAATTGTAATATGCTAAAATAATAGACTTGAATCTACTCTACCAATTTTGGAAACCGATAAATGATCATGAAATCACAAAGAATAAAATAGAAAGAATTTAATCAACACATTACACAATGATTTCCTAGGGAAATCCATAGCTACAAACCCCTCTATTTGTATATTGCATTATTTATAAAATATGAGAAGATTACAATGATTTTATCCAACTTGAGAAACCTCTGCACTGTCTTTATCTATCTCACTTTTTCCTAGACAAAACTAGGCCAATACTTAACCAATTTTCTGCTTGCCCAAATCCATATTTCCTTGTTTTGTTTCCTTAAGTAATTGGACCCTATTAATTAGGAAAATCTCCATCCAATATCATGCAATCCATATAGGGAATTATTCTGAATCCATGGACCAAATTTACAATTTGGATGATTATAAAATTGATATCGTACTACCCTTGAACTCCAATCTCAACTGGGTAACTCTCAGTTCTGACATGCATGAGTTATTTATGGTTGAATCAATAGTTAACTGGTTTATCATAGAGTGCATAACTCAATACTAGACCTTTCACTAGTTCCTCCAATAGTTGGAAGTAGTTAACTGATTTTAACTTAGATAAACTAAATCAATTAATTAAAACTAAAAATAAACTCAACCAAGGCTCCTATTTTGTACGAGCCACTTTACATGACTCAAGTTAGACCCTCAAATCGAATTAACTAAACCAAATAAGTCAAAATAACTTATTTAACTCATACAATTTTTCATGTGATGTGGAATTACAATTTTATTCTAATATAATTCAAGGAAAAATTAATTTTGAATTTTTCTTGGTGCCATTTCAACACTCCTTATCAACAAGAAAGGGATTATCTGATACCCCAATCCTACCTCTATGGATGATTAGGTGCTCAAAATTATTCTCAAAACTAAATGTGTTCAGAATGATGTGGAACCTGAATGACCTCATAGATCTATTTGTTCTGAATCTGTCGCAACTCGTTTGACAAAAAACTGACAGTGTATTCTCGCAGAAACACGTTTTGTCCACTTTTCCAAACAGGTGAATTTTGCAAAAAAAATGATAGGTGATTGTGTATTTTTTGCTAGTGGTAGGCTGTCACGTGGCCTCTTTTGGTTGGTTGAAAGGTATTATTTTAGTCCAATTTTACCTTGCCACTTGGCCTCTTATGATTGGTTCATGCTTGGTAGATTTTGATTCATTAATTGATGGCCAACCACAAGCTACCACGTGAGCCAACCAGAGCCTGCCACGTGGTAGCAAGGGAGGCTACCAAAATTTGTTAAGGGTCAAACTGCACTAGATCTGGGTCGAAATCCGCACCTCCCTCTGTACAATGCACTGCAATACTGATACACCACCATAGTTACTTGTTAAAGTATCATCTGGAACTTTATGTTATGGCACATGTGGCAGAGGTATGGGGATAGGGGCCAGGGCTTGGACCTGACCCCTGATGTAACATTGAAAGATGACTAATGCCTAGGAACCAAGGGTGCGAAGATAGCCACCTAGACCACCACTCGTAGCCACCATGGTAACCACTAATATTACCACCGATATTTAACGATCGAGGGCCACAACGGATGCTAGCCGCCCACTCTAACCACATCGCTAAGCCATTAATGTGACCAACCCTAACACTAACCACCAATAGTTAGTTGACCGAGGCATTTTTTTTATTTAAGAAAAACGTTTAATGTGCCAAAATATATGGTGGAAAATTCAGAATTAAGGCACCATTATGCATTTAAACGGTCTAAAAATTTTTCTTGGAATTTCAAGAAATTGTCGCTCCGTTACCCGAAAATGGGGTGAAATTGTAGGACCGATATGGATTTTGTGGAAATTGTGGAGCGATTAGCAAGAAAACTAGGGAGGCTCATAAATTCTCCAAATTTTAACCAATTTTGGATAGGAAAGAGGCTATACATGCATTTTTTGGGCATTCTAGAGCTTATGGAATAGGTTTTGAAGCTATTTGAGCATCGTAAATGTATGTAATCATTATTTTGATCATAATGAAAGACGACCAAGCCATTGGAAGCTGGAGCAAGGACATGTAGCCTAGAAAGGGTGAAATCCTTCACCATTTTTTGTTTTTTGGTTATTATTATGATGCATTTGTCTGTTGTTTCTATATATTTCAGAGTTTATTTACATGATTTATGTTTTTAAAAATTAATATGAAAGCTCTCAAAAACTCATTTTAAATACTTGTAATTTTAAAACCCTTAAGCACAATTTTATTAAGATCTCATACGAATCAATTTTGGTATCAGATCTTATGTTTTCTTTGCTACTATGAGGACTTAATTGTTTGCAAGTGTATGTGATGCTTACAAGTTTGAAGCTCAAGAGAGGAGAAGGAGAGATTTTGGTTGCAAGTCCTCAAGTTAGGTCAAGGGAAAGGAGATCAAGTTTTCCTCAATATCCACCACCATTTATTCCTAAAATTGCATTTGGAGCTTCAAGAAGCATGCCTCATGAAGGAGGAAATGATAACATGTCAGATAATGAAAAGACTTTCAAAAAATATTTCTTTGACGTGACTGAAATGGTCAAGGTTATATATGAAGAGAGGACTTCAAGATTGCAGGGTGAAAGTTACAAGCCTTCAAAAGGACAAGGTTCTTCTAGAGGAAAAGGAGAAGATGATGATAAGCCTTCAAATGGAAGCGGTGACAAACCACCCACTTCTCCACCATCATCTTCACCTACCTCCTCACCCTCATATTCTTCCTCTTCCACAACCACTAGTATTAAAACACCTCCCCACACCCCAAGGGTGCATGGTAAAAGTCCCTTATTAAAACTTGATATAAAATTCAAGCTGCTTATGAAAAATGGTGAAGTGAATGTTGAAACACTTAATGATTGGGTTCATCAACTTGAATTTTATTGCAGGATCCAAACCATCAAATATGATGAAATAAATATTTAGTTGGATCCATTGAGGTTGGAAAGTGTTGCTTTTATTTGGTGGGATGCCAAAACATAAGAGGATATGAAAAATTATGGTAAGATCTCCACCTCATGGATAGATTTTATTGCTGCACTTAGAAGACAATTTTATCCATTAGCTTATATGCAAAATGCTATTATGGATTGGTAGAATTTTAGACAAATAAAGGGTCAAAGTGTGCAAATCTACACTCAAGAATCTAGGATAAGATGCTTGATATTAGGTGTATATTTTAATTCACAAGACACTTTGTTGAAATATATTCGAGGAACTATCATTATGTTCAATCCTACAAGTTTAAATGAAGTTTTTGTCTAGGAAACTCATCTTGAAGCAAGAGGGAAAAAAATTCCACAATAGGGTAGCAAGAATCCATTCACAAGTGGAGATAAGGTTAAGAACAAGTTCAAAGGGAAGGGAAAGAATAATTCATCTATAAAAATGAAGGAGAAAAAATAACATGAAAAACTTGTTCCAAAGAGGGTCACAATGAAGCTCATTGTTGGAAGCTTCATCCTAAGATGAAACCAAAAAATTTTAGCAACAAAGGGAAGCAAAAGACACCTGCAACTACACAACATGACTTAGTCTAATATTCAGCAGATGAAACAAATATCAAAGCAATGGGAATGAAAGGTAAGGAGATAGCAAGCGCTAGCTATTCAAGTTGTCCTAAAAATACTAAAGATGGGAAAACTAGAATTGAACTTTTCCATATTCGGGTTATTTCAAAGCACACCAAAATTGATACATTCTTTGATAGTGGTTCACAAGAAAATTTGATTTCTGAAGACTTAGTCAAGAAAATAAACTTAGAGACCATTCATCATCCAAGATTGTATCCTTTAGGTTGGATATGCAAGAATTCAAACTTACAAGTTACGAGGAAATGCATCTTTAAATTTTCAATTACAACAAACTTTCTAATGAAGTTTAACTTAATGTTGTACCACTTGATATTTCTAGGATTGTGTTGGGAAGCCCATATTTGTATGATAGAAGAGCTTTGTTCCATCACCATGAAAACAAGTATCACTTGTTCAAAGATGGCATAAAGTACATTGTTAGAGCACATCGAAAAAAACTAAATTTTTCACTTGTAAATGACATACAAATGAAGAGACTCATTAACTCTAGCAATAATTTTTTGCTTCTAATGGTCAAGCAAAAGAATGATGTTGAAAATAAATATTTTCAAGGTTGTGATTCAAGATTAAAATATGATTTGGTTGAGGTTGTTAACCAATGTGATGAGATGTTTCAGGAGCCAAAAGGATTGCCTCCCAAGATGGGAATCCAACATGAAATACAATTTCAGGAAGATAGTCCTCTTCCTAACATTGGAATGTATAGGATGTCAGTGATGGAAAGTACAGAAATTAAAAATAAAATATAAGGGTTGTTGGACAAAGGGATCATCAATCCAAGTACTTCACATGGCGCATATGTGTGGACTTCTGTGCATTGAACAAAATTACGGTAAAGAACAGTTACCTACTTCCTAAAATTGATGATTTATTTGATCAATTGAAAGATACAAAATATTTCACTAATTTGGGCTTAAGAAGTGGCTATCATCAAATTAGAATTTTTGAAGGTGACATTTGGTAGACAACATTCAAAACAAAGCAAGGTTTTTTTGAATGGCTTGTTATGCCTTTTGGTCTTTGCAATTATCTGACTACCTTTATGTGTGTGACGAATGATGTATTAAGGCCATTTCTAGATGAGTTTGTGATATCCTACTTAGATGACATCTTGATTTTTAGTAACTCTTATGAGGAACATGTCATGCATGTCAAAAAGGTACTTTATGTCTTGAAGAAATAATAATTGGTTTTTAAGATGTCGAAGTGTGAGTTTGGAAAAACCTCTTTAGTGTATTTGGGTCACATTGTTGGAAGAGGTGAATTGAAAATAGATCCCTCTAAGGTTGATGTCATTTTCAATTGGCCAAATCCAAAAACAGTTATGGAGGTAAGAATATTTTTGGGAGCAACCCAATATTGGAGGAAGTTTATTGCTAACTTATCTTCTATCGCAGCTCCATTGCATGCATTGACAAGTGTGAATAAGGACTTCTAGTGGGGAGGTAAACAACAAAAGGCATTTGATGCATTGAAATAAAATATCAGTGCAGCTCCAGTACTTGCACTTCCGGACTTCATACAATCATTTAAGATTTAGACTGATGCTAGTGATTATGCCATGGGTGTGGTCCTCATGAAACATGGTAAGCCTATATGCTTTCATTCAAGAATTTTTAATGGTGCACTGATTAATTATCCTACATATGGCAAGGAGTTGTATGCATTGGTGCAAAGTGTGAAAAAATGGAAACACTAATTGATGGGTAAGGAAACAATCAGTCATAGTAATCATAAACCATTGCAATAATTGCAATCACAAACAAATTTACAACAATCAAGGCACCTCTGATGGATAGGTTTTCTTCAATTATTCCACTTGGTGATAAGGTATAAGAAAGGTATATACAATAAAGTTGTTGACATGAAGGTATAAGAAAGGTATATACAATAAAGTTGCTGACATGATTTCTAGGCCGATTTTTATTATTTCTACTATTCTTAAGAATAATTATGTTTTTCATGAGAGCTATGTTGAACAATATGCTTTAGAGAGTAATTTTCAAGATGTATGTGCAACATTAAGTCAATGGAACCAAGTAGAGGACTTGTATTAGCACATGTTTGATAACTTGTTGTACCATCTTGGTAAGCTTTGTATTCCACAGGGAGAAAGATTCATCATCATAAGAGAGGAAAATACTTCTCTTATTGCTAGTCATTTCGGTGTAAGTAAGATGATGGAACATCTACAGAGGTATTGTTATTAGCCTTGTATGCTTGAATGTGTGTGATGTTTTATTAGAGGTTGTTCATTATGAGTCATTAGTAAGCCTAGAAATAGAAATTTAGGATTATACACTCCACTTATAGTACATTCTCGTCCATGGGAGAGTGTTTCTATGGACTTTGTTGGAGGGATTCCTATGTCAAAGAGGAATCATGATTATATTTTTATAGTTGTGGATAGGTTCAGAAAAATGTGCATTTTGATGCCATGTAAGAAGAAAATTACAACTGAACAAATTGTTTAGTTATTCTTTCAGAATGTATGGGTGGATTTTGAATTAACCACATCCATTGTTAGTGATTGAGATTCCCACTTTGTTGGGAACTTTTGATAAAGCTCGTGAGGATTTATGGACACCAAACTAAAAAAGAGTACATCATTTCATCTACAAAGATATGGTCGAATAGATATGGTGAATAGGAAGGGGATAGATCTTCTTTGTGGTTATTGCAACAAGCATCCTAAGTTGTGGGATGAATAATTTCACTACATTCAACATGATTACATCTAGGCCAATAACTCTTCAACTCAAACATCACCGTTTGAGGCATATTTAGGATACCTCTAAATCTCCTTTGGACTTCATTTTTCGAAAGGATGTTGCTATTAAGGGTCATAGTGACATAGACAAAGCTAAGAGGTTCATTGAAAAAATCCAATTGGTGCATCAAGCAGTCTAAGAATAGCTGGAAAAGAGCTAAGTCAAGTACAAAATAAGGCACGATAAGAATAATGTAGATTAAAAGTTCCAAGTCGGTGACGAAGTTGTGACTTCACATTAGCATATAAAGGCTTCAAGGAAAAGGTAAAAAAATAAAACCAATTCAATATGGTCCACTCATAATTTTATAAAATATTGGTGATAATGCCTTCAGGTTGGATTTTCCTTCATATATGCAAATTTATGTTGTTGTGAATGTTGATAACTTAAGGTTGTATGAGACGTCTTTAGTTGAAGATCAGGAGAACACATTCAGATTCCTTTGATTGAGGATTTTTATCCTAAATACCTTGATGAACTAAAACAAGACACCATTATTGACAGAAGAACAAGGTCCTCAAAACGAGGTAATGTGGAGTACCTTCGTGTGGGTCTCAAAGGCATAAATCCCAGCAAGGCGAAATGGATAGAGACTGGAAAGGTTTGGGAATTGTACCCTCATCTGCTAAACAAATAAAAGTGATATTTTGGGGTCCAAAAGTTTCAAGTGGGGAGGAGTGATCAGGTGCTCAAAATTGTGTTCAAAAATGAAATTTGTTGGAATGGTATGGAACCTGAATGAAAGTGTAGATCTCTTCATTCTAAATCTAGTGCAACTAGTTTCATGGAAAATCAATAATGTATGCTCCCAAAAATTAATTCTATCCTCTTTTCTAAACAACCAAATTTACAAAAAAAAACATAGGTGACTATGTATTTTGGGCCAGTGGTAGGCTGCCACGTGGCCTCCTCTAGTTGGTTGAAAGGTAATTTTTAAAGGCCAATTTGGCGTGGCCACTTGGCCTCTTCCAATTGGTTCATGTGTGGTTGAGTTTGATTGTTTAATTGATGGCCAACCACATGTTGTCATATGGCCCAACCAGAGGCTACCAAGTGGTAGCATGGGATGCCACCAAATTTTTTAAGGGTCAAACTGTATCAGATGTGGGTCAAACTCCAGACCTCCCTCTGCACAGCGCACCAAATTACCAATACACCACCATATTTACTTGTTAAACTATGGTATAAAACTTTATGTTATAGTGCATGTGGTAGAGGTATGGGGATAGGGGATAGGGCTTGGTCCCGCCCCCCCATGTAACATTGCAACACGACCAATGGCCAGGAACCAAGGGCATGGAGATAGCTGCCTAGACTAGCACCCATAGTCGTCATGGTAACCACTAATATGACCATTGATACTTAACCACCCAGGGCCGTGGCAGAGGCTAGCCTCCCACTCTAACTGCCTCACTAAGCTGCCAATGTGAACAACCCTACCACTAACTTCTAATGGTTAGTTAACCACAAATTTATTTTTATTTAAAAAAAAAAAATTAATGCACAAAATGGTCTGATAATTTCGCCTGTAATTCCAGGAAATTGTTTCTCTGTTAGCTGAAAATGGGTCGAAATTGTAGGACTACTAAAAATTTTGGGGAAATTGTGGAGCAGTAAGCAGGAAAACTAGGGCGGCTCATAAATTCTCATTTTTTTACCAATTTCGGATCAGAAAGAGGCTAGAAGGGGATTTTAGGCATTTTGGAGCTGATGGGATATTTTTTGAAGCCATTTGAGCACTGTAAATGTATGTAATCACTATTTTGAGCATAATTAAAGAGGGCCAATCCATTGGAAGCTAAACCAAGGAGACGTATCCCAGGAGGGGTGAACTCCTTCATCATCTCCTATTTTCTGGTTATTGTTATGGTGCATTTGTTTGTTGTTTTTGTATAGTTCAGAGTCTATTTACATGCTTTATGTGTTTAAAATTTAACATGAAATCTCTTAGAAATTCATTTTAAACGATTGTAATTTAAAAACCCTCAATAAAAATTTAATTAAGATCTCATATAGATCAACGGAACTCAAACTTTCCTCTTAACAGTTCCTTTGTCAATTTGTATGCATCATGTTACTTTGTAGGAAAGTACTCTAGCATCATGATATGCCTCTATACATAATATTTGAGATGGTGGTACTGGATGTTAATATGCTTGGACCTATCATGAAAAACTAGATTCACCGATAGTTTGATGCAACTCTAGTTGTCACAGTAAATCAATGTAGGATCCATATGTTGACGAAAAAACCCAATAAGGATCTTCCTCATCCGGATAGCCTCACAAGTTTCTTGATTAGCAACCATGTAATATCCTTCTATTGTACTGAGTGCAACTAATATTTATTTCCTGTTGTACCAAGAAACTATTGTTGACCCAATGCTGAATATTCTTCCTGTCGAATGGAATCCCTTCGCAATCTACATCTGTGAAGCCTTGCAACTTCACTCCCTCTATTTTTATGTACCAAATAAAAAAATGAGTGGTGCCTATGAGTTATCTCAACACATATTTGGTTTCCTTCCAATAGAACTTGGTTGGCTTATCCATTGCTTGAATAAACTCGTTAACTACATAACACATGTTTGGTCGTGTGTTCACCAAGTGCATAAGTGAACCCACAAGCTACCTGTAAATGATATCTTATACCACTTCACCTGAAGTAGCATCTTCCTTCCTCCAATTCCCTGCTAGAGGAGTCTCCATGGGCTTGTTTCTCTCCATTGGAAAATTCGTTAGTATCTTTCTAGCATACTTTGCCTAAGAGGAAAACAGTTCCCCATCTCTTTCCCAAATTTCCAAAACAAGTAAATAATGCAAGAGCCCCATGTATTTCATCTCAAACTCTCTTGCCAAATATTCTTTGCAAGATTTTATCATCTTTGCATCACGTGTTAGAAAGAAATCATTGACATATAATAATATAATCAATAATTTACCTTCAACCAAATTATGGTAAAGGTTTTAATTTTCTTCACTTTTGGTGAAGCCCAACCCGGTGAAATAGTTGTCAATCCTAGTGTACCAAGCATGAGGTGCTTATTTCAATCCATACAATGATTTCTTGAGTCTACACACATGTGAATCTCTTTCAAATGTCTCAAATACTTCTGGTTGCTCTATGTACACCTCTTCCTTAATCAATCCGTTGAGGAAGGTTATTTTTTATGAGTACCATTATTAGGTACATTATAAGGGGTTAATTCTCACCTTTTTATCATTATTAGTCTCTCTTTCTCATATTTAATTACATTATGGTAATATGTTGCTTAGTGTATATGGTGTATTGATGGTTTTCATACTTCAAATACCCAATGTGGTTTAAATGCAGGAAAATCAAGAGAATATGCCATTTTTGCTGAAGATTGCACAATCAAAGCTTGGAGTAGACAGTTAGGAGTGTTTTTAGGGGGTTGAACACCTTCTCAACTCCTAAAGGCAGCCAAGAGATCCTCAATATTCTCCTCCAACAGCTCAAAATTAAAGGCAACCAAGCAAGTGGAAGATCAAGTGGAGGAAATCTCCACTTCTCTCGAGTTCCAAGGAGACAAATCACCTACGTTTTAGGGAGATGTTGGTAGCTTCCATTTAGGATAAATATGGCAGATCAAGAGCTCATTAGGATTTGATTTTTCGAGATAGATAGAGAATTCTTATATCTTTTAATAGACATTTGTGACTCTCATATGCTATGTAGTAGAATTGGTTATGAAATAAAATGAGTATTCAGTTTCTTCATCACTGAGTTAGTTTCAGGGAGCTAAGCTTGTGGGTTAGGGCCCAATCCATTAGCCTCAATCTCTCTTATGTATTTTTGTTTACCTTTTATTTTGTTGTATTTATTTTTCTTACATTTCATCTCACTGTATTTAGTTTTCTTCCATTTAAAGTGTTGTAGTGAGTTTTCTTACATTTCATATTGTTGTAGTTATTCTACTTCCATTTCATGTTGTTGTCATTAGTATTTACCTTTCATGTTGCAGTAGCATAGAAAACTCTAAAAATGTGTGTTAAAGCATCCCTCTCTCACTTCTTCCACTAGGGTTTGAGGAGGGTAGATTTTCACCACAGACAAAAAATTTCTTTTAGTTTATGATTTCTTTGAAAAGTTAGATAGGTTTTGGTGTTTATCATGAACATGTTGTATATGCAAAGTTAGTTTTATGTTTTAAGTGCATAAGTAGGTTTCCTTAAATTCAACTCATATTTTCCACCATTTTCATAATAGATTTGTCAGTGATAAATGCATGAACAGTTAGTTTTATTGAAGGTTTGAGTAGAGCAGTAGAGAAGGAATCCACCCTCCACCCTCATCAACCAACCTCCAGCTAAATCACCTTCGACTCTATTTTTGGAAATCTCCACCACAACACTGAGAGCCACCTTGAAGGTGCAAGACATTATTTGAGAGAATTTTTGAGCTTGGCCAAAGGGTTTTCTACCTTCCATCCACTTATATCCACCTTCATTTCGCCTCTCCTACCCCTTTCCTCACCATTCCTGGCCTCAAACTACTCTATGCCTATTCCTTGTAGCATTTCAGGACATCTTGTAGCACTACATGAAATCATGTAGCTGATCATGTAGAAACACCAATTAGTAATCTCTTTCACAACATGTAGACTGGGCACAACCTCCAAGACACCTCCATATCTGAAACCATGAGCCCAAGATCCTCTTAGGTCACCTTAGTGCCTCCTTCTATTGTTGAAAAACAGAGTTATTTACAAGCATATTTAGGTCATTGATAGATGCATTGTTAAGCATAGCAGTTAAGCATGTGGTAGATATATTTCAATCAATCATTTGGTTCATCATGTGTGCCTAAATTAGTTTCCCTTTCTGCAAGTTCAATTCAACAATTTAAATCTATAATGCGACTTAATTTAACTTTATTTTTTGGATTAGGTTAAATGTGGATTTCCTTTCTTGCAAATAGCTAGATGATCTTTTATGATCTATAATATTTTCTTGTCTTGCTAGTAAATTCATGGTCATGAATTATTTTCAGTCTTAGTTTTCATTCAGAAGTGTGACAAACCTCATATCCTATCAGTAAACCTAGCTGCAGCACTCCATCATAGAACTGAGAAGAGGATGGCATGAGTAGAATGCATCTACCTTGTATATAGCACTATTGCCTCCAAGTTTGTATGAACCCTAGGTTGAGAAAGTAAAGTAGAGTATCCTCTGGGAGTTGCAACACTCTTGGTGCAATATTAGGGAACACCACTTTTTGGCGTCGTTTTTGGGGAGGTGTCTAAGTAGATTATTTGATTATTTTTTAACATTATTTTATTATTTTATTTTGTATTCAGTTCCAAAATATTGAAAAATACAAAAAAAATTTGACTTTCATGCCTCTTAGGAATATGGATAACCAAGAAATTTTTTTACCAAAAACCCACACATGTCCACACAGTCACCCTTCACTCTTCTTCACTGACTGTGAAGTTGAATACACCATAGGTAATCCACTTGAAAAATTTTAAGAACCTATTGGAGAAGAATAAGAACTTTCTTCACCTAAGGAACCTGCTTCACCAATTCAAGTCATGGTTGAGACTAGGACTCAAGGAGTCTTTCCCATTATGGAAATAGATAGGGAAAATAGAATGAAGAACATTAGTCCCTCATATCTTCCACATTTCCATGGAATTAATTATGAGGATCCAGACACCTTCATGTCCGAGTTCACTGTTGTCTGCATGACCTATGACTATGCCTCTGATGAACATAAGCTAAAACTATTCCCATCCACCCTCAAGGATGGATCCTTGCACTGGTCCATGGGTTTTCCTAGGAACAACATCACTACCTGGGCACATATGTAAGAGTCCTTTAACAAAAAATATAGAGACTAATATAGGTCCAAGGAAACAAAAGAGGAAATATTTAGGATGAATTTGGGACCTGATGAATCGCAGGAGGATTATGAAGAAATATTCTAGCTGAGCTATAAAATATCCAAATACACCCTTAATCTTGGATCACTTAAATGGGTACTTCTCTAAGGGATCAGGGAAGAGGTGATAGAAACCATTAATATGATGTCTGTAGGAGACATTTATTATCTTCTTTATGAGGACATCAAAATTGTCTTTATAAATCACTCTAGGGTAGCTAGGACGAAAGGTAGAGCTAGCCAAAGCATGACCAACACCCCTTCCTCTTCCACCTCTGTTGGATTGAGGGGTCCTAAACTAGATTTAGAGTTTATGGATAAACCAAAAAAACCTCCAATTACTGGCCCTTTCAACAATGCTCTTCTTGTGAGGACCAAAGTCTCCCCCAAAGCAGTATGGGGGGGTGCTGGAACCAGGTTTTTGCACCCTAAGAGAGAATTTAATGAAGTGGTCCTCATCAAAACCCTAATTGATCTTATATAGTTGCACACAATGAGTTTATAACATAATTACAGATCATGCACCATTATCAACAAAATAATACAGAAATATTGTATTTCTTAACGCAGATAAAAAATCAGAACCAGATCTCCATCTTAATCAATGTAACACGTAACAAATATCAAATACTCATGCATAACCATATCAAATAGCTTTGTGCATTTATCAATAAGTAAAAATGCATTGCGATCTAATCAAAGCATAAACAGTAAACATAAACGCATAACACATAGAGCTTTTCCAACGCCAATCTTTCTATTATCTTTCAGATCTGTCAATACATCAGCTATCTTTCCAAAACCCTTTCAAAACCCTTACAAACCCTTTTGTGCAGACAACCAGGACTAGGTCTTCACACACACAGCCAACAGGAGCCTTTCACCCACCCCAAAAACCCTAACATACGCAATTACTATCATAACATCAATAACTTATCAACTTACTTTGAACTTAAAAACTACTTAGCTTAGACAAAATCTATCTATTTATAATATGCCTAGCGGGAAGATACTATGGTATCAAACCATGGTTTGAGGCCCACAATTTACATTTAAGCTTAATTACATCCAAAATTGGGGCAAAAATCCCCTTTAATTCCTTTGCGCAGCATGCACATACAAACATACAAAAATTTTCTTTGCAACTTGTACCTCAGGGGTACCCACTCCAACAGGCCCCCAACACAAACATGTGACCCATCTCGAGTCACTAAGGTGATGTCTCCTTGGTATTATCCTTGAGCATCTTGACAAAAGTCTAGAGAGGGAGCACTAGTTTGAGGCTTTGCACTGCTCCACACTGCCCTTGTTGAACCATCTTGTCGATAGTAGGCCCCTCAATGGCCGTCGTCGTGCTGCACTAAGTCTACTGAATAATATTCAGAGTGTTGTCCAACGTCTGGGATAGTTGAAATGCTTCCTCTACCCATGGTTGCATGTGTTATTTGAGTACCTTTTCTTTGCGGTTCAAGTATGAAATATCTTCTTGGACTATGCGACCTTCTTGCAGAAGATCAAGTCTCTGTGTAAGGACTAACATTGGTGCTACTATGAAGATATCTTAAAAAAATTTCTCCTTTGCATTGGGTGCGTCGCAAAACTACTGCATGACCTAATCATTCTAAATAGAGGCCCAAATTTCCATGGCCTTGTTCAAGGATGTGTCACACTAGGTGACCATGGTAGCAATGTTGTCCTATGCCTATTTTACTTTTTCTTCCCTCTTCGCGCAAACCTCTGGAGGTGTCTCTGGGTGCAACTTGGTTTGGAGGTCTGCAATATGCTGCTCATACTTTGTCCAAATTGTTTGAACCTCTTCACATGCTTCTTTGACTACAGAAGCCAATACCTCTAACTTCTCAGCAGGCACAGCTGTTACCAAGACAGTTGGAATGTCATGGCACACCTAATTTTTTTTGCCTTCAGCCTCTTGCTGGTGATGATGTGCTTGTGCAACTAGCTGGTGTGCATCTGTAGTCTTTGTTTCTGCGGTCACTTCTCAGAATTGGATTTCATCTGCAATCACTGAGTGCAATAAATGAATTCTACCTGTAGGAAAAAATTAAGGGTTAATATGCACATCTCTAGTACCCGTAAATTTCACATGATAGGTAGCGTCCATTTGTATGGCTGGCAGGGGAATGTGAATAAATCATGCATCCCGTGATGGTGGAAAGGAAAAATTCAATGGTTGTGCACTAGTAACCTGCGCAATAGTCGGATTCACATGTATCATGCTCTCCTGGATCTGGCTCACCTGAACTTTTAATTCTTGTATCCCCACTTGAACAATCTATAGCGCAAATTTGTATTGGAACTCCATGTCCATCCAACGATCTTCCTGCAAAGAGGTAACATTGTTTGCGATCTCATTGAGATCATCCTATATAAGGGCCAAGACCTCGTGTCCTTCTTTCTTAGAGCCCTTCTTCTTTTTGTGCGTTCCACCCATGGCTCGAGTATCGCACTTTGCGCCTTTTGAGGTTGCTACCTCTCCAATCTCCTTAAGCATAGAGCCATTTTTCTCTGGCACTATGGTGCTGTTAATGGTTTATCTTGTTGTAGACAGGGTTGGTTTCTTCTCAGAAGATTTCTCTGTGACCTTTGCTGGCACTATTTCTGCAGGCTTTTCAGAAACCTTTTCCATGGATTTTCTCATTGGAGTATGCATTCGTGTTGGTGGAGTCAACCAGGTCGATGAACATTCTAATGTTACTCTGATAAGATAGTCCTCAGTTACCAAATAAGGAAACTTGTATCACACAGCCTCTACACTTCCCTTCCCGCAGATGTGGATGTTGTGAAACGTAGCCTTAAAGTCGGCTACCATTTTTCACTGATCATAAAGAGTAGGGGACAGTCATGACTTGGACTATACTTCTTGGTATAAGGTCGCATCATAAAAAACCAAAATATTTTTTTCTCTTTCATGTGCACTGGGTCAGATGAGTTCCACAATGTGGCGTAACAAGAAAATTCACACATCTTCTCTTCAAGCTCAAGGAACCGTGTGTCTTCGGGGATTCTCCATCCAATCAGTGTAATGAGTAACAAGAGGCAAGCGTATTGGAAGTGGTTTCCCTCCTCCTAGACCTCACACACATTTTCAAGAAATTCCATGCAGAGATATCTGCACCAGCTGTAGATACCTACTTTCTCACATCTTACTGCCAGTGCAATCACATGCTTAGGCACATCCTTGGGCCTACACTTGCGCATAATCTTGCAAGCCAAGATGAGAAAGCCAAAAGTGAAAATGGGGTCATTAATCTCCTCCACCATGAAGCCTCGATATTTGTGAGTGACATCATATGTTTTCTTTATCTGATCTTCCAACGCTTTCTCCTGCGCTTTACCTCCAAAATATGCCATAGGGTCGGACCCCTTTTTTGGTAGATGTGTGATTCGATGAATCAAATCTGCATCAATTGGGATGTGCTCTCCCAACCAGAGCGCATCATCATGAACCAATGCCAACAGCTGCCTGAAGAAGATATCATTAATGGGACTGCACCGAAAATGAGTGATCTACAATAGATTAAGCAGACTTACCTTATGCAGACCTAACATTCCCCTCTTTGGCTCGAGGCACACCACACCTCCTTCATAGATAATCTGATCTAAATATAGCTCAAGCACAGGCTCTATAAAAATTTTCACATCTGTGATGTCCCATCCATCAAACTACAGTTGTCAAATTTTTGTAAGCATATCCCCCTCTATTAGGACATTATTTGGGATCAGAGGCACTTAGATACTTGTGCGCACTCTATCCAATTCCTTTGGTGCTTTAACAGTAAGTTTGTGTGGTGTAATATAACTTTCCAGCCACGAGAATGGCACTACTTCTACCACTTCTTCATCCCCTTCCTCAATAGTCTCCGTAATTTTGGCCATAGGCCTCTCCATTTTCTCTCCCGCTGAGTAACATGATTTGATAGTCTTTTCTATAGGATATATTCACATTCCATAGGCTTAGCCCTTCTTCGTTTTCGATGGCACAAGTGTTTCTACAATGGGTACTTACAGCGTAGTAGGGTCATTTCCTGGTCTTTTTGTTGTCATCTTGTTCCGAATTACGTACCCTAAACTAGCTCAGCGCAATGCGTCCTTAAGCGCCGAGTCCAAACCAGACATAGATGTAGAAAATGCAACGGAAAAAACAGAGCTTAGAGGATAAAAATTTCTTAGAATGCAAAGGGAACTATTGCGAGCCCATAGGTAATATTTATACTTATGGTGCGTCTGTAATGACTCCTTATGCATTAATGAGGTTCCATTGCTGAAAAAGAAGTCCCAAATATGGAAAAATACCTTCGTTAAATGCATCTTGGATGCTCCTAAAAATGGTAATAAATCGGTCCTATCCATTTTTATTTTTCCAAAGGTTAGTTTTTGAAACTTGTACGCACCATTCAATCTCCTAGCGCAAATACTGCGCGCATATCGCACCTTACTACACATTCGCCAACTTGTATGTGCATATCTAATACTCTGGCCATATAGTAATTTGGTAGGCACAAGGTCATCCCTATATGGCTTCAAACAACTTCCATTGACATATCTCAGAAGGTATTCACATCTCAACGTGGCCAGGTGTATTGTTCCTCCATCAATGATCTCCTTAGCAACATAGGGCCCTAGCCAATGCATCTTCAATTTCCCTAGGCAGTGTGCAAACATGTTGGCATACAGTAAGACCAAATCATCCTCCTTGAACACATTCTACTTGATATGCTTGTCATGCCATGCTTTTTCACATGTCTTTTAAACCTGATGGTGATAATTGGCAATAAACTGATCTTCTTCTAGAGAAACCAACTGTGCCAACCAGTCTTCTAGAGCATCTTCTTCAGCCATATTACTGAATGCTACAATGCATAGACTGGGAAAAATGAACTCCATGGGAAAAACAACCTCTTTCCCATATACCATCCTAAAATATGTCCTCCCGGCCAACTTTTTTCAAGTAGTCTTGTAGGCCCAGAGAACTACATGTACCTTCTCATTCCAATCATTTATGTTATCATTTCATACCTTAGTGAGTGCAATCTCCAAGATCTTATTGAAAGCTTCAACTATGCCATTTTCCTGAGGATGATAAGGAGAGCTCGTCTGATGAGGCATCTTGAATTTTTGCATAATCTTCATTTCCTTCTCTTCTGGTTTGCTGGATAAGGACATTTAAACACTATGTTGTTTCTAAATTAGCTAAGTGTTTGAAGTTGAAGGCTGGTGTGTTTCTTTATCAACTATAGGTGGTACATTATCTTTCACCACGGTTTCTATATCAATCACTTCTCTTTTTTCCACTTCTTCATTGACAAGATTTAATTTAGGCTTCTTCCTATACATCAATTTAAATTTGGTTTCAATTATAGTCTCTATAGTATATGATCCTGCCTCTCTGATTCTCTTTGAGCTTTTATCTTCTTGGGTTGGAGTTTGCAAAGTTTGAGTAGTATCACCTTGCTTCTCTACCTCAATCAAGGTGTTCTCCAACTATTCAGACTAGTTGGAGAATTTCTCAATATCTGGTTTCTCAAGATAGAGAGGCTAAAAAAATGAGGCTAAAAAATTGAAACATAAGATTAATCCATGCTTTGCATTTAAACGAAATCAACGGACACCTTTGACGAAACGAAAGAAAAAGGGAGAATGAGATGGGTTGGTTGGGCACTAGGAACCAACTTGTTTCACATTTTAGGAAAATTTAAACTTTAGCACTTAGTGATGCATCAATAAATAATTAAAATTCATGATGAAAATAACATGGCGTAGCTCAGTATTAATTTCAAATTAGCAAATGTACATCATGAGATCGAATCCAATCCATAACGAGGGCAAAAATAACAAAGTCACTATTTCACTAGAGTTATAGTAGCATTGGTATCACTAGCTAATTCCTATCTGAAATCTACATTTTATACAACCCTTGGGCCCACGACCATAAAAAAATTACATACAGTCGTTCCAATCCAAGCCTTTTGGCTAAAAAATAATAATAATAGTGTTACAAAATAAGCCTGCGACTGTAATGAAGTGCTAATGTAATCATTGGATGGCAACCTAATCTTGACCATATCCATGAATTTCCTCTACTCCGAGTCCAAATTGAGATGACTGCAACTGAACAAGACAAATTGGACCGAGATGCCCGCATTAGGTAGTGCGCTGTCACGAGAGTTTATGAATGAGTGGTTGCCAACGATGCAATAATCCTACCTGCACTCGACCATGCTAATGAAACGATTAATACATTTGTCTATAAAATACTTTAGGGAGAAAGTATTAGTTGCAAGAAATATTAAAGGCACAAAATCTATTAAAATGATTAATTAAGTGCTTTGTAAAACTTAAATATGAAATATAAAGATAGTGCAGGAATATACATGATTCTTGGAATAGTGTAGGAATAAAGAGGTTTGTGAGGACAAAATAGAGGTCTAAGGTTGTGGTTTTGAAGTAGGAAGGTGGTAAAAAATGAAACATTTTAGCCTACCAATAGGGACCAAGTTAGCTTTCAATACAACTTATCATCCATAGAGAGATGGACATAGAAAAAGGGTTAACAGGATTCCTGAGAATATGTATAGGATGTATGTTATGCATCAACATAGGAAGTGAGAAGAGTATCTTCCATTGGTGGATTTTGCATATAATAATTGGTTTCGGGAGTCCTTGAGGATGAGTCCATTTGAGGCACTTTATGGATGGAGTTGTCATACTCCTATCAATTGGAGTGATCTAGTGAACACAGATTGATTGGACTTGATATTTTGGATAAGATGGATCAAGAGATGTAGATAATCAAAATGAAATTAAAGGCGACACAGGTCAGATAGAAGAGTTATGTAGATATACATAGAGCATTCAAGGAGATTTAGGTTGGAGAGCATGTGTACTTGTGAATCAAGTCCAAAAGCAGCTCTTTGAGGATTGGGTCATGTGCCACGCTAGAAAATTCTTATTATACCAGTGGCTTACCAACTTACACTATTGCGAAAATTGAAATTCCATGATGTTTTCCATGCTTCATTACTTAAGAGATATGTCCTGATGTTAATCATGTGATTGATTTGTATGTATTGCAAGTGGAACCAAAGGGAGATATTTACCCAGAACCTCATCTCATTTTGTAGGGGAAACAACCCATGCTCCAGAACCAAGAAATCTAGCAAGTTAAAGTGTATTGGAATCATTTTGGGCCCAATGAAGCTACATGGGAGATGGCTAATCAGATTCAGGATTTGTATCCTCCCTTATTTGTTGGTTGAGAATATTTTTTTGGTTTATGTTTATATATGCATATGTGTACTATATATATTTCATCGAGTTGTGTTATAAATCTCCAATAAGCAGTATGGTATTCATGGGTTCAGCAGTTTGGTATGATCTAAATTGTGCATCAAGTTGTGTTATTAAACTCCATGGGAAACATATATTTTTTGTTATAAGTGTCATTGAACATGAATTACATTGTTCCCCCAAGGGGGAGGTGTTATTAACAACCCATGGTTGATTTTCCATGTAAATGAAATAATAGCAAGGTCATGGGACACATATTTGAAGTTGAATGGTGGGAAAAACACTTTAGTGGGAATCACTTGTGGATTATTAATGGATATGAAAATTGTGAAAGACATTAACAAAGGAAAAGAGACAATAATTAACATTTAATTATGAAAATAAAGGAAGATAGGAGAAAATGAAGGTGAAGAGACACAAATTATATGCAAGGGAAACTAAACAAAAAATGAAGGAAAGTGAACAAAAAAGAGGCACCAATGATAAAAAAGGCTTCAAAGAAATAATTACTAGAATTTTGATAGTTTTAGTTCAACACACTCTAATTCTCTCATAATCTTGCACATTTAGAGCATTCTTGGATCATTTTAGCATTCACTTGGATTTCGATAAGGATGTTGAGAATGCAGCAAGATGATGGAGCTTAGTGAAATGAAGTCGCCTTCACTAAGTGGGCCCGCAGGCAAATTCTGGCGCAAAGTCTATTTTTAGACTATGTCTATTTTTAGACATACGGAGCATAATTTGGGAATTCTACTTGGAGATTCTTGGAGTATGCGACATGTCGGTAAAAATAGATGAGACCCTAATTTTTAGGACCCAGGCTATTTTTAGACTGATCTCCTAAAAATATGGAAGTCAAATATTATTTACCTTTAATAATATTTTGACTATAAACAGCAGTTTACTCTCTTGGCGCACTTCAGTTTGAGTCATGGAGGTGGCTCATGCAACTGACACAAGGAATCACGTGGTTCCTAGGGTTTGATGGCATCTTGCATGGTTGGCTTCAGTTAGACTTCAGTGGCAGAAGTTTTGGAGGAGTTAACGGGACAAATAGTGGAGTTGTGTTCTATTTATTTCAGTTGAACTAGTTGGGATTAGTTAAACTAACTAATCAACTAGATATGAGTGGAGTAAATTAAATAATATTTAATTTACTAAATATTAACTCATTAGTCAACCCAAGAACACTTCAGTTCACTACAGTGCATGATCAGTTCAGTGAAGACCAGTGAAAGAGATAGATGAAAGGGTAGAGTTAGCTATCAGTTGTAACTATACTGTTGCTATTTGCAACACATAGATAGGTGGAGTAAGCTATGAGTATTGCAAAGTTTAGGCTGGTGGTTTATCTATATAAGGAGGCCATCACCTAGCATTAAAAACGCAATCAAGGTTGGCTATCAAGTGGCTAAGGATTGGAGCAAGTGATTTGCTAGATCTAGCTTGATAGTGTGTAGCATGGGAGGTAGTGCATGAGAGCTTGTGAAGAGTTTTTGTACTATGATTGTTACATGATTTCTCCATTATAATATACACAATAGCTGCGGGGTTTTCAGCTATAGGCTTTCCCCATACATACCGAGTTAATGTGTGATTGATTTGATGTGAGATTGCTTCTGTTATTTCCGCATGTGACAATTAATTGTAGAAGAAGGTTATGTGTTATGTATGCAATTCGAAATTGATATATGACCAGGTTAATCTTCAGTGAATAAGTGATTTATTTAGCTAATTTCTACATGGTATCGGAGCAAGATTAATTGTCGAAGTCTATTACGGTGATTGCAAACTTATTTCCTCGGACAGAGTCTGCATGCGGGCCAGGTAGCCTCCGGAATATTCATCCTTCTTTGTAAGGTGAAAGATCCGGT